>ML791848.1:235745-258427 GCA_009831015.1 Picea engelmannii
CAAAATTGGATGTGCCAAGTGGAATTTACGGTAACTTCCTCACAACTTGCCGATTTTTGGCCTTTCCAGGAGATCTCACTTGTATAGCATGCCCCACACAAAATAATTGATATCAAATTCTGAAACTCTCACCCAAAATACTACAGACTGTCCACGATCCAATGCAACCAGTCCCACTCAATTTGGATACTCTAGCAAGAAGTTATGATTGTTTTACCTGCAACACCTTCTTGAGACTAATCAGATACCCTATCTTACACAAGGTGTATCTACAAATTTAAGATGACCCAGAAGCTGAACATTTTACCACAGATACCTTACTAATTTTTGTAAATTTCCTCCAGAGTTCAGGGTCTGAAACGTTACAGAAAATGTTTTATAGCGAAATCTCCGCAATGACTCATTTCAGGATGATTCCAGAACCCTATATTGTATAGGCTGTATCTCCGAAAGTATAAGGCCTCAGGAGCTGAATTTTGAACCCAACGTACATTGATCCGTCTACTAAATATCATCCAATTTGTTCCTTCTGAAACATTGTAGAAAAAAAGTTATAGCGAAAATTCCACAATGTCTTAGATGTAGCAGTGAAACCCCAAGACCTTGAGCTCTGATACCATATGTTAAGAACAAAACATCAATATAGCATAGAAAAACCTCAGGAAAAGTACTCAACTCCTTGAAAAGGGGATAATTTCAGATAATAAGCCTCTTCGAGGGGGCAACCTCCTTTTACCCCACTTAAATGTTCAAGTACAAGATGATTCAAAATGAAAATGTCTCTTTGGTATATATAGGAGACTAGGAGGTATAATTACAACTAATGGCCTAAAGATGACATAAATAAAATAACATTACTAATATAATATGCCCCAATTAAGGGGTAATGAGCCAATATTAGGGCTTAACATTTACGTTTTACTATCACTGAGTTTTGGCATTATTTTTCTTGTATTTCTATGTGCATTTTATTTCATGTTGTTAGGTCTCAATATGTAATGTAATTCACCCTCACCAGTAGCATAATAATATCGATACCTTCATTGTGTAGTTGCTTAAATCCATGCAACTCGGTTTTTTTAAGTCGGGTCATGTGCTTTCATGTAACATATAGCTCTAATCCCAACACACCAACTAATACACTTGATTACAATTTGACCTCTTACAATATAGAGTGAGTTAATAAATGAACAAAATTGTGTGTGTGTGTGTCTGTGTGATGGTTCATCACACTTCTCCTGGAATCAGTCGGTTGGGAGGTCGACCTATATGTGTGTGTGTGTTGGGATCTCAAGTTCTGATCACACTTCTCTTGGAATCAATTGGTCCGAAGATCGACCTACATCTGGAAACAATCAGTCGAGAAATCAACCAGATATCTACATCAGTCAATCAAGTAGTTGGTAAGCTTGTTGGTGGATCGACCAAATGAGCACTTGACTATGATTTGGACGCATGGATTCTCAGGTCGAGCATCCTTGTCGAGTTGACTAGACAACGCATATTTGACAGAGTCAACTCTAACCACTGAGGGTTATATGTGGACAAGATCTTCCAAATTCCATAGAATTTGGTTAGATCTTTAAGTTATAAATACATACCCGATGGATCATTATCAACAAGTGAAATAAGGTGAACATGAAGTATTATGTGTCTAATATGCATTATGATGTTTTGATCACAATTTCCTATTCTTAAGTGTTGTAATGGTGTCTTTAGACACTACTTTTTTTCTTTAAAACTTATTCCTCTTCAATTATCTATAATTTTTTTTTTTTTTTTTTTATCAAGTTACACCCAATGCCCAGCATTGTGTCAGAGCGATTATTTGTGACCTCCCCTGTTGTCCGCAAATCGTACTGAGTCAAATATGTTTTGTGATTGACATTGGGTCAGTAATTTGTTAATCGTGGCTTATGAAAACATATCAGATATGTCTAGATATCAAATATGGCTTCAAGGATCGATCCTATAGTTTTGAATGGATAAAATTATGTTGTATGGGAACTAGACATGGAAACCCTAATAAAGAGTAAAGGATTGTGGCAATATACAGAGACTGTGATTCCAAATCCAACAGATGATTAAGAAAGATTAATTGTTGATGGGAATAAGGATGAGGTTGTCGGGGTCATCACAACCTATATATTGTGGGAGATTCAACTTCACATTAGTGGAATCGACAACCCTCATCAAGTATGGAAGAAGTTTGTAATTTTCCCAACCAAATCTGATGTAAAAATCAGATTTGTGTGGTTGAGAAATTTCGTCAAACACTTGGCATACAAGCTCCCAACTCCCTTGAAATCACTTCAATACTTGTTGTCCTAATTAACTCAATTTTACAGGATGACATTTTTGTCAAACACATCACATGCAACACCTAAAACCCTTCCCAATGAGTGGTTGTTTTGAATTTGTGTTTGATGTTACATTTATTTGCAGTTGGTTGGTTGAAGTGTTTTGTCAAACACTTTGTGTGCAATGGCTGTAGCATTCATTTAAGTGTATTTTATGATGTATTTGGATCATATTTCTTCGTGTAATATATAAGGAAAACACATGCAATGATAACCAAATAAATCAGAAACTAATAGTTATTAAACACCATAACATAATACCTCAAATCCTTGCTTTATTTAATATGCACTTGGTTGTCCAAAACACAGTAATTTCCAGATCTGAAATGTATTTGCTACAACTAATATATGGCTGGAAAATACATACAAAATGCAGCCAAAGAAAGGCAAAGAGTCTCCCAATAGAATCTCTCTAACAACTGCTCCAAAAATATGTAATTTCTTCAGCAAAGGATGGCCTCAATGACAAGATATGTGCCCTACTTGGTTTGAATTCGCCCTGGTTGAAGATGAGGCTCAATCCACCAATGAAATGTCCAATCTCCTCCTAAATAATTCACCCAATATGTATAGAACTCGATCCCAACAAGTAGGAATTGATACAACCCCAAAATATGAATATTTCCACTACCAGATGCGCCCCTCGGGGCAATATTTTGCCCTGCTTCACAAATGAATGAGTGAAATAGATCTGAACTGATTAGAAACAAATGTGTAATGGTGAGGGAGGAATATTTCACCTCCTTGGACAAGCTTGAATCGAGAAAGGTGGAATATTTCACCACCAAGATGATCTCTAGAGTTTGTTCAGTCAAAACCCTCAAAACCCCCAAGTATCATGGTCTCTCTAGGAAGAGGCCAGACATCAAAATGTTAATCAACATAATGAGAGAATAAAGACCCATATATCTATTTTATCCCCCTTGTTCACCTTTTCTCTCCAAGTGACCTTTACTTTATTTTAGTATTCCTTAATTAAATCACTTTATTAATTAATTAACCATTTTACCTCTAAAAAGTGATTTGTCCATCTTTATGGCTTATCCGACCACTAAAAGTCACTTCTCATCATCTTATCATGTAGTTCTCTTCCTCCTGATTCCGATGAGCTATTACACTAAGAGGTTCCTCCAATTATTATGCCCAATATGACCTTCTTAGTGAATTTAATTAAAATATAACCCATAATAACTCAAAATTACAGAAATCATTGGAATGCAATGGAACCTAAGTCAAGTTGTGCAGAATGGATCTAGATGATGAAATATGATGAATGATGCAATTTGGGCCCAATAAAACTCCTCAATATCTCTTGAACTTGTTGTCACACCCATCTGGCTACTCTAGTTAGCGTAACACTCTGTAATATAATAATGTCCAAAAATGGGGACATTACAAAGTTGAAGTCTTTATTCAACATAGTTGATGAAAGCCACATCATGCAATTAGAGAAAGAGTTGATCACTCTTGATCCTCATTATTTCGACAAAATAGAGGACTATTTGGCGCGTGTGAAGGGATTATAGTTGAAATTGGGTGAATGTGGGAAGAATTACCAGAAGAAAGATGAACAACTCATCGAGCTGGTCTTGATGAATTTGAGAACACCATTCGACATGTTCATTTCAAATTTTCGCACCAACTAATAGGCATACAAGGAAGATGGTACAGATTACACCTTTGAATATTTCTATGGCTTATTGATCATTTATCAACACAAATTGTTGATGAAGGCAAGCTTGGTGGTAAACATCAAGCCCACTTGATCAAGGGAAAGGAAAAATCGAATTACAAGGAAAGAGGATGGTTTGATACCCCTATACAAAGACCTGGATGCCTTTACCAAAAACATAAAGGGCATATAGATTCACTTTGTTAGAGTAGAAAGAAGAAGACATATTAGTATTGTGGAAATACTAGACATGTGGAGAAGGTTTTCTACAAGAAGAGAGATGACCTAGAGGAAAAGGTGAAACACATTGAAGGAGACATGTTTGTTGTTCATCAACCCGTTGATAATTTCACCTTCCAAGTTGGAACTTCTCAATCCTTGTTGTCTCATACTGCAAAGAATGAATGGGTATTCAACTATGGGTGCACTCATCATATGGCTAGGGATGTGTTCTTATTCATGTTCTTAGATGAATCTGTGGAGAGGAAGATCTATGTTGTTGTCGATTTTTCTCTTGACATTCCTGGTTAGGGTGATGTTTCCTATTGACATGGGAGAATTGTTGACATCTATCATGTAGTGAACCTCGATGCCAATCTGTTGTTGGTTTCTCAATTATCACAAACATGTAATATTATGGAGTTTTGGCTAGATCAGTTCTTTGTTTGAGACTTGAAAAAAGGTCGGTCGATTGTCACTGGAGGGTTTCTCGACTTGAAGGACATTTTGTATAAGTTTAGTGACATGAATCAACTTGAATCTGAATCGATTTCTCTTGTTGCTCACACTGATGAAAGAAGTCAAATTTGTATAGGATGAAATAAGTTTAGTGACATGAATCAACTTGAATCTGAATCGATTTCTCTTGTTGCTCACATTGATGAAAGAAGTCGAATTTGTATAGGATGAAATAAGTTTAGTGACATGAATCAACTTGAATCTGAATCGATTTTTCTCCCTGAAGGATTTTGTATAGGATGTGTGTTTGTTACACATCATCAATCACCCTTTGTCTCTGGTAAATCATGGAAAGAACAGAACCTCTCGAAGTTGGTTCATAGTGTGCTTTGTTGCATCAACCTACCTTCCTTAGCAGGTGCAATGTATATCTTGAATTTCATTGATGATCTCTCTCATTTCACTTGGGTTTATTCTTTAAAGAAAAAGATATTGTCTATGAAAATTTCAAGCAATTTAGAGTCTTTGCTGAAAGGAAATTTGGCCAACCCATCAAGTGCTCGAGATTAGACACATCAAGTGCTCAAGATTAGACAATGGTGGTGAGTATGTGAATTGAAATTTTGAAGAATACCTAGCTCGATCAGGTATTGATTGGCAGCAGTCGATCCTTCATACCCCTAAGTAGAATGGCATTGCAGAAGGCAAGAATCATACATTAGTCGAAATGGCTAGATGTCTTTTGCAGAACAAATATTTTCCTCCTTGCCTCTGGGATGAAGTTGTGCAAACTATATGCTCAATCACATATTGACTCAAGTTGTTCCTTTGGTGACTCGATTCAAACAATGGTGTGGAAGGAATCCCTTATTTGACCACCTCCATGTGTTTGGATGTGTTGCCTAGGATCATATTCCTGATGATTTCATAAATAATTTGGATGCAAAGAGTCAAGCTTGCATAATGATGGGCTACTCTGAAGAATCTAAAGACTATTGATTGTTTCATCCCATCAAACGACATATCATTATCAGAAGAAATTTTTGTTTTGATAATAGTTCTTCTGGAATCAAATTGTTGAATGCCTCCTCTGGATTGTTATAGGATGATCACTTTGATGTTGTTTCTGACTCTAGTTCTCCTATTCCATTTTTTAGTCCTTCGACTGGACAGTTAAACTTTGTTCTTATTTCAACTAGATCTTCGACCTTTAAATCGACTGGTTAGTCAATTTCTATTTCGACTGGTCTGTCACCTTTTCCAATTGAAACTCTTTTGAATTATGATAAACCTTATATGGTGAACAACTATTCACCCTTTTCTTGTCTACATAGATGGGATGCTAAGATCATTGAAGCGGTTGGACCCAATGTCGATGATATTTCTTCAGGCTGATAAACTTGCAGTCAAAAGCAACATGCTAGTGTTGCATTGATGACTTGTGTACTTCAAACCTATAACCATGTTACCTACTCAGATGCATAAGGACAATCTGAATGGGAGCATGCTATGTAGACATAAATGGATTCTTTGTTGAACAGTCGCACTTGGGATTTAGTTCCCCGACCTCAAAGGAAGAATGATGTGAAGTGTCGATGGGTCTACAAGACCAACTTTACCTCTTAAGTTATTTTTTAGCGTCGTAGAACTCACTTGGTTGCAAAAGGATTTTCTCAAAAAGAAGGCATTAAATACACTAAGACCTTTGCCTCTGTAACAAAGATGAACTCTGCTTTACTAATCCTTTCCCTTGGTGCTTGATTTGGATTGAAGATCAATCAGATGGATGTGAAGAGTGCCTTTATTTATGGTGAACTATCTGAAGAAATTTTCATGGAAAAACCTTATGGTTTTGTAACATATTCTACCCTGGTTTGTTTACTTCAGAAGTCTCTTTATGGTTTGAAGCAAGATCCCAGAGCTTGGTATGCTAAGATCAACAATTTCTTTCTTTGACTTGGTTTCAAATGTTGTGAATCTGATCACAACTTATATGTACTCCATACTCATGGACACACTTTGATTATTGTTGTGTATGTTTATTACCTTGTCATAATTGACAATAACATCAATCTCATTCTTAGATTGAAAAAATAACTTGTTGACTCCTTTGACATGAAAAATCTTGGTATTTTGCATTATTTTTTGGGTCTTCAAGTATTACCACTAAATGATGGTTTTCATTTCTCAATATAAATATGTAATGGGTGTTTTGACACGTTTTAAGATGGTAGCTTGTAAGTCTTGTGCTACTCCTTTTCAATATGGAGTTAAGTTGAGCAAAACTTGTCAAACCCCCACAGTCAATGCTACACTCTATTGACAATTGGTCGATAGTCTCATTTATTTTACTCACAATCAATCTGAAATTTCCTTTGTTGTTAGTGTGGTTTCTCATTTCTTGCATGATCCCAGAGAAAACCATTGGAAATAATTCAAAAGGATTGTTCGTTATCTCGAGGGTGCGACTCATTTTGGTATCAAATATCGTCGAATTTTAGATTCGTCGGTTGGCTTCACCAACTTCGACTAGGTAGGTGATAGTGATGATTAGAAGTCCACTTCTAGATATGTGTTTCACTTCAGTGTCGGACCATTGGTTTGGTCATGTAAGAAACAAAAGGTAGTCTCCTTATCAACTACACAATCATAATATTGTGGCGTCATTCATGCAGGTATAGAGGCATTATGGATTCGACAACTTCTCTGGGTGAACTTGGATGTCCTGTACAAACTTCGACTACAATCTACTATGACAATCAATGTGTCATTCAAGTTGTTGAAAACCATGTTGTACATAGTTGAGCTCCATGATCACTATTTGAGACAATTGGTTCATGATAATGTTGTCTCTCTTGTCTATTTTAGAATAGATGATTAGGTAGCTAATATATTTACCAAGCCCTTATCTGAAGCTAAGTTTATCATGCTTTGCATGATGCTTGTGCTTCAAGAAGATGAAACTATGGGGGGTGTCATACTAACTTAATTTCATGTTTGGAATCTCTAGAGCCATGTGTTGATGGGGGGGTGTTGGAACCTCAAGTTCTAACGGTTCATCACACTTCTCTTGGAATCAATCGGTCGGGTGATTGACCTATATCTGAAAACAGTCTGTTAGGAAATAAACTGGATATCTACATCAGTCAGCCGGGTAATCAACAAGTCTATCAGTTGGACATTCAAAGATAGTTGGTCTATGAATCGATCACCCGAGCACTCGACTATGAGTTGGATGCATGGACGGTTAGGTCAAAAATACTTGTCAAGCTTACTAGACAACACGGATTTGATGGAGTCAACTCTAACCACCGACGGTTATATATGGATAAGATCTTCCCGATTCCAAGGAAGTTGGTTAGATATTGAAGCTATAAATAGCAGACCCCGTGGGTCATTATCAACAAGTGAACTAAGGTGAAAATGAAGTATCCTATCATAAATTCAAATAAAACTACAATTTCTTTTTTCTTTTTTTCTTTTTAATGAAGGTGGTAAAACCTATCATAGCTCAGTTGTCAACTGGAAGTGAGGATAGTGATCACTAGTTGCTATTTACAAATGCGGGTTGATTCATCACCATTATTCAAGGGAAACCACATCCCCTGAAATAACCCAATGATGGTCCATGATGGGGCATACTTTCTCTCTTTCCAGATGCCTGAAGGTCTTGGGTTGTTAACTTGTTAACTTATGTCAGATGAAAACAAATTCATAGCAAATAAAAAATTGTTTTAGTTCTTATTATGGGACCAAAAAGTAGTTTCAATTTAAATAGTATTTACAATAAAGTCAATATCCTTTATGGCCATCGTTGAGGTTACCTTCAATAGAATCATGTGCTTTTTAATAGCATATAATCTTAATCTCATACATGAAATTGGATATTGTTCTAGTTATAATATAACCTTTTGTATATAAGAAATAAAACTATAGCCCAGTGGGTTAGCTCAAGTGGATGAGTGTCGTTGTTTGCTTGAATGATGTTCCTAGGTCGAATCCTCGGCCATGAGCCTGTATAGGGCCTCACTTTATGTCCCCATTAGGTTAGGCCCCTAATCAGGCCAAACGGTTTACCTCATTTTCCATCCATGAAATGCAGGAAGTACTTGAGGGTTTCCTGTGCTCTTTTCTGAGGAAAAAAAAAGAAATAAAAGTATAGCTTATCACAAAACTTATAATAACCAAATTTAACTTTTCAACTCTTTTCTTCTATATTATTGATGTTTTTAAGGTGGCTAGGGTTTCCCTAGTCATTGTTGCTACGCCTCTGTCCAAAGAAGCAAATATAAACTACTAAGGATCACAGGTCTTCTTCGCTCAATCATGTGGAAAGATTTTGATGTAGTTTTGTTTATGTCAGACTTTTAGATATGGTGGTTCATCATTAAGAACTTGCCTCTCACTTAGATCATTGACGGAAATCTTCCTGATGACCCTTTGTCACTTCCCTATTCGCCTTCAATTGATGGAGGTAGTTTGGCGTAAGGATCGAGTGGTGTTGGTGAATGGGGTTTGTTCCCTTTCATCTTCGAGTCTTCGGTATGGCTCAGAGTATGGTGTTTTGGCTAGTCGTGGGTGGGATCTCATCTTTTTTCATGCGACGATCTCTTGACTATTGGTTCTAAATCAACGATTTAGTTAGAGGTTGAGGCTTATGGCCTGTAATGCTCTCTTTATAGTGTCGTGTTTCAAGGATTTTTCTCAGAGGGATATCGATGATGAAAATAACCCATGCCCTATGGGTAGTGACTGAAGCAATGACAATATAAGCCAAGTCTTGAAGTAGATTACAATCAAAGGCTGGGTCTGCTAAATCCCACATCAAAATCCCAACCTCATGGGTGGTTATGAATAGAGGATTTGTGTATGATGAATCTGCATGCTTTAAACCCGAAGCTTCACATACGGTTGAAAGTAGGAGCCAATGTCTACTTATTCCATTTTATTCATCAACCAAAAACCCTCCTATTTGGATGAAATGAGCTGGTCGGTACACTGAGTCTAGGATAATATAACTCAAGCCATGCAATGGGTTGCAAGCGAAGGTTGGGTTTGCTAAATCTCGCATCAAAACCCCAATCTGATGGGTGGTTGTGAATGGAAGATTTGGCTATGTTGAGTACACCTGCATTAAGCCCAGAGCTTCACATACAATTGTAATTAGCATCCAATGTCTTCTTATTCCATTTTCTTCATCAACCCAGAACCCACCTATCTGGCTAAAATGAGCGAGATAGTATACTAAGTCCAGACTATCTATTGGAAAATCACTTTGTCTTGACGATGAGGTGTAAATATGATTCCCAATTATTTGGTGTCACTCTACACTGTCACTTAATTTGTCAACCTGGGGTTCAGTTAACACTTGCGAGGCACCCAGTGCAGTATACACAGAAAGGAAACTTTCACCAAGCTATTGGAAAAGACTAACTAAACTAAACCATGCATAAATCAAAATAAAATCATAAAATATGAAGTCACGGTGCTTACAATCCCCAACCCAGTTGGTGGTACGTCTCGGGGTAAGGTGATCCGGATTATTTTCGGCACGAAATGAGAGCGGAGATATAACAAAAATATTCAGAGATATTGCAAGAGAGACAACAATATAACAGAGATATATCAGAAATATAACAAGAGTCACAATATACAGTAATACACGATTTCAATTAATGAAATAAATGTACAGAGACTGTAAAAATACAAAGTGAAAGACTCACTAGAATGGTGGCAGCTTATCTCTGAGAAGAGATGTGACGGCTACTCGCATTCGCAAGAAGATGATTACAATGAGGCTCTAAAGGCATTTTTACAATAAACAAGAATGCCAAAAACCCTAGACATCCAAAAACCTAACCCTAGGAGATGAAGCGCCAAAAGTCATGTGGGCCCCATTTGGGTAAGTCAGTACATCAACTTCCTGGGGTCGTAACGTTTGCATACGATCTCCATTTTAGGCGCATGATAGCCCGTTGGAAAGGTATCATCGAGGAGATTCATTTCGGGGGTTCAATGATGCCTTTGGCTATCATTGAGAAGTTCCATCCCAAAAAACCTTCATTTAATCCCTCAAAATGGCCCCGGAAGTTAAAACTGCTAAAAATAGTAAATTGCCAAAATTGCCAGAAAACTGTTTTGAGCCAGTTGGAAAAGGTGGGTGGCCACCGATATCCACCTGGATCAATCCTCTCTCCTTAGGAAGCAATGGTCTCCATTGCGTTGAGTGCCCGGGGGAGAGGGAAAAGTGTTTGTTGAATCTGCATCTTGGTGAGTTGCTTGCCTTGTTGGAGACGCCGCACTGCTCAGTTTGTGGAAATTTGTCACAAAGTTGTTGAGGTTGAGGCTATTCAATAAGTCGAGCTACATGAGAGGACGGTGTGCAGAAGGAATCTTTGTGCTTTGCTGCAACCTTGTCGACCTTCTTCTGTTGGATAGAAGGTGCTTCGAGCAAGGTTGTAGTGGTTGCAGTGTCCTTCTGTTCCCCTTTTGAACTGATTGTGAAGATACTGAATTTTACAGTATGAGATACTACCTTGCGACACTGTTTAGGTGGAACAATAGTCAGAACTACCTCTGGTATTATGTAGAGATGACCATCCAAAGTAACAATGACACTATGGGGTCGAGACTCATAAACAACATGGCGACTCCACATATATGGTTGGCCCAAGAGGACATCACAGACATCCAATGGGTAAACATCACATAATACCTCATCCTTGAAGGCTTGGATGATGTATGACAATCAACATTGTTGGTTGACATGGAGATCTCGTCCTTGGCGAAGCCACTCGATGTTGTATGGTTGCGGGTGTGGTGTTGCTGACAATCCCAACTGTTTGACGACCTCTGCTGAGATGAGGTTCTTCTGGCTTCCGCTATCAACAATAAAATGCAGCGGCGTCCCCTTCACCCACATCCATGAATGAAAAAGGCATTCTCCCTCTTTAGGATCTATTAGTTCTTCTGGTTGAATTGTCGCAGTCCCGACAATAACAGTGGGGTATGTGTCAATGATATGTCCTTTACCAGTAATTTCATAATCAGATTCTGAATCAGGGTTCGGCTCCTTGTCTTTGATCTCGACCACCAATGAATGTTTTGAGCGACATTCATCGGTGTTGTGCCAGGGGATTTTGTGGAAATTGCACCACTTTCAGGTGTCCTTCTTTGTCTTCCCGTGACCCTTCTTTTCCTGTGGCTTGGACTGGTTTTTGGGAGACTGTTTGTTAGGGTCATCTTTGTCATACTTTGGTTGTTGCGGATTTGTAGACCCGAACTCCCGTTTGTTCTGGTGCTTAAATTTCTGCTTGATTTTAACAGCATATCGATAAGCAACACCAAGTGATAAGATGTCCAAAAAATCCATTTCAGTTTGGATGTATCTGTGTAGAGACCCACGGTATTTCAAAACCAAATGTAGTTCAGATTCTTTGATACCCATCTTGGTGCGCAAAGTATGGAAGGTATTGGTGAACTCCGAAACTGCTTGGATTCTCTCTTTCCACAGTGTGGTCCATTTCATGTACTGGTCCTAATAGTTGCCAACAGGGTAATATTGTTCCTTTACCACATCCACAAAAAAATCCCAAGTGGGCTCGACCCCATATATATTCCAAACTCCTTTGTGGAACTTTGCTCCCAATAAGTTTCCCACCAATGTTTGACATGAGGGAGAGATTTAAGGAGTGTGAAGGTGATATTTTCTCTGTCGGAAAAATTGCGAACAGAGAAATAACCTTCTAGCAGATTTAACCATTTGTCTAGGGCTTATGCATCTATTTGTCCTTCAAATACAGGAATATAAAAATTAACTTGTACCTTGAAAGGAGAGGTGCCTCCAAAGTGGTCGCTTGATGAATAGGCACTTGCTGCTATCGACAGGCGTTGAATAATGTGGGCAAAATTATCCATCATTTCGTCCCTTTGTCGCGTGAGAGCTTGCTCAAGCAACAAATTGATAAGATTGCTTGCTCTGTCGTTTTTCTTTTCTTCCGCCATTGAGGGTTTCTTGGGTGTGTGAGAGCGATTGTCCTCAAGAGAGACAAGCTTGAGACCCAACTTGCTATACTTGGACCTCGTCAGGGACATGCACTGAAAAAATGATCAAGAACAACCTGCTCTGATACCACTGATCTGGATTATTTTTAGCACGAAATGAGAGCGGAGATATAACATAGAAATATTCAGAGATATTGCAAGAGAGACACCAATATAACAGAGATATATTAGAAATGTAACAAGTTTCACCAATATACAGTAATACACGATTTCTATTCATGAAATAAATGTACAGGGACTATAAAAATACAGAGTGAAAGACTCGCTAGAATGGTGGCAGCTTATCTCTGAGAAGAGATGTGACGACTACTCGCATTCACAAGAAGATGATTACAATGAGGCTTTGAAGGCCTTTTTACAATAAACAGGAATTCCAAAAACCCTAGACATCCAAAAACCTAACCCTAGGATATGAAGCGCCAAAAGTCATGTGGCCCCCGTTTGGGTAAGTTAGTACATCAATTTCCCGGGGTCGTAACTTTTGCATACAATCTCCGTTTTAGGTGCATGATAGCCCATTGGAAAGGTATCGTAGAGGAGATTCATTTTGGGGGGTCAATAATTCATTTGGCTATCATTGAGAAGCTCGATCCCAAAAAAACCTTCATTTAGGCCCTCAAAATGGCCCTGGAAGTTAAAACTGCTAAATATAGTAAATTGCCAAAATTGCCAGAAAATTGTTTTAATCTAGTTGGAAAAGGTGGGTGGCCACCGCTATCCACCTGGATCATAAGGTCTCTAAGCTCTCATAACCCTATACCCTCACGTATTCACCTAGTGGGGTCACAAGTAACACCATCAAAGCAAAGGAAGCTATCTAATCTGTTCTAATTTACATGCTGGAATTTCAGAAGCAAAGTTGTTGTTTAATAATTATGTTGGAACTATACCAACAGATTACATCATCCCAAAATAATAATTTTATTATTGATAATCCAAACACTGCTACAGCTAAAGAATGCAGACCCAGATTTAGTAGATGATGTCAATATAAGAAAAGGACAAGAGGGAAATCAATAATCTGTAGAAGTATGAGTTCTAACATATTCTCTTCATCATTCTTCAACAAATTCTAGGGGCCATTATGCAACCTTCATCTATTTTCAACATATATTCAACTAAAGAGGAAAAAGATAGAAACTGCCAATCATATATATATGCTTAAAAACACATAACTATGAACCGAAAATTAAATAGCACAGAGTCATACCTGTGAGTGGGCCCTAGCTCACAGGAAGGCCTGTGCTTACACTCCACTAAATTACCAGTAAAATATTAGATTGGGGCTCATAAACAACAACCTTATATTAAATAATTTGACAGAGTTTTAGAACAATTATTACACAGTCGTACTCTCACCCTAGCTAGCCTATCTCCCATGAGAGCGCATACTCATATATATATACAATGAAATGATTACAATGGCTCTAAGTATAGAGTGCCAACTTCCTAAGATACTGGGAAATAGTTCAAAACAGACTTGATGATTCGCTCAGCTCCACAGGCTTGGTATATGAGCCAATTGGTTGTTCCCTTTTCCTAGGTTCAACGGTCTATTCGTTGAGTTGTCACACGCTTATGTACTTGTTTCCATTCTTAGATTTTGTCATGTGATCATGGTGAAGATGTTGAGTATCTCATTCAATACTCACGATCATACATTAACAACCTCATGTTGATATCCCTTTAGCACTAAAACTGATTATTTAAATGTTGGCACTGATATGCATTTAAGTGTTAGCTTATGCACTCAAAGTATTCAGATGTTGTAATATTCATGGGCATACTAAATATGTTACGTTGATATCATCTTATCACTAAACTGATATTGAATACTTGCGTTGATATGTATTAAGTGTCAAAACTACATACTTAAAGTATTCAAATGCTGGAACCTTGTTGAATTTCATGGCATATGCTGGGAATAAAAATAGTAATTTCCTTTGATTTTACGTTGGATATGCTAAGTATGCTTATTTTAATTCTGATATATCTTCGTTGTTGAATGTATTAATCCTTTTCATATAATGATATATCTTCTACGTTGCTATAGACCCGATTTCGTAGCAAGCTGCCATAGGTCTGATTATGTAGCAGGCTGCTACAGGTCTGATTATGTAGCAGATTTGAACACATGAGAACCCTACACTTGTATCAACTACAAATGACTTTAAATTTGTGATAATGGATGTGTAATGACCTTGATTTGAAGAATATATATACCTTTAAAGAAAAACCCTGTAACAACTTGCTCACACGTGAATTGTCACTTCAAAAGTAAATACAAAACACGTTAGTTCCCCTAATGTTAATCAGAAATCCAAATAAATATTAAGAAATGCAATTGGAAAATCACCTCAAGCCTAAATCTCGCATATAAGAATTAAAATGGATAAAACAAGGTTATATGTAAGTGATAAAGGGTTAAAAGGAAGGAAAAGAAGATGTAAAATGATGACAATTTTGTGACTCATCACCTAACTACTATTGAAATTGCATGTAATATGTCAATTAGAGAGAGACTGATGATTTTGATCACCATATGAATGTGCTTGGTGCCTAAGGAATTATTGAACCCCGTACTTACTCTTCCCTTTTTTGTCACTTTGTTATACTTAACCTTTTTCTTTTAAGTTTTTTCGTGTTATACATTATGAACTTTTCTTTTCCGTGGCCTATGTTTTCTACTTTACATAACCATTTTTCTCTACCACGGGTTCATGGGTCAAAGTCTTTTTCCTTATACCTCTACAATATTCAAATTGTACCTTTACTTATGCGATCAACAAACCGCACTATACTTAGAATTTTCTTGCTTCTTTCCGCCGCGAGTTGGTGGGCCTCCGAGTCTTTCTCTTCCACACTTTGTTCATATCTTTAGTCCGCCTGATTGTCATACTTGGTTTCTTTTCAATATTTTTCTATTCTCTACCACAAGTTCGCGGGTTGGCGGACTCTCGAAGTTTCACTTTAACCTTTCCTCCATGTTCGTCCTTGCCGTGACTTGATGCCCTTTTCAAGGATTATTAAACTATTTTTGCAGATTACAAAAAGGTCATTATTAATGGCAGAAGGCTCGAGAAAATTTCAATTAATTCACATTTATTTCTCATTGGGAAAATATTAAATTACTATTTTTTGGGAAAAAGCCTCATTTGCAGGTACCTCACTACAGAAAAAATTCATCAACTTCATAGAAACAACATGACAATAGTTCTACGGAGACATTGTGAACACATTTGGGCGAGAAGGTAAGAATTTATAGTGGTCAAGGTCATATTGGTATTGCTCTACTTTACTGCCACTTCAAAGAAATGAGAACATGGTGTGGACATCTGGAATTTCTCTCATCGGATGTGTGCCAGAGGTATTTGATTGCAAAGAAATTGTCACATGGTGTGCTGATAAATACATTCCAAGATGGAGAGCAGAGCTATTGAACTTCAAGGACACTCACCTATCTCATTATCACCACTTGTTTTCAGAAAAAATGTTAAAATTTCCTAACCCAACTCTCACTTTCAAGGGAGAAGAAGCCATAGATTTCCTGAAGAAACGGAATAACGGGCTTGACCTTCTACAAGAGTAACTCGAAGATTCCTTAGCAGTACTCGTCGACATAACAAGAATTCAGGCCAGTTCTTTGAAAAATCCCTATCGTGAAATCGCATGGTTATTCACCAGATTTATCGGTCAAGAGAATACAACCACCATTTATCGATTAGCTCTGTATATCCTATATTTCACAATTCATGAAAAAATTGTTTTTGACTGGGGAAATCTCATCTCTGTTGAAATTGCTTCCCAACTTGCGAGTTTTAAGAAGGATAAGAAATTATTTATGGCACCATATTTAGTATTTGCAATCACATATTGTCATGCTTTCAAAGGATTAAGTATTAGAAAAAAGGTAAATTGTGAAGTGGACCCTATCACTTTTTGGTATCAAGCCTTGTGGAGACAACAAACTTTTATATTATTTTATGAGGTGTATAATGAATTTGTTACAGTTTTAAAAAATCTTCTCTTTGGAGAGAATACTTCAATAATATCGTTAGAAGCAATGACTTTCTTGGATAAAAGGGTACTTTAGAAAATATGGAAGATCATAATGTTATCAAAAAAATTTATTCTAAAGAAAACCATGCATTTCTGCCATATTATATTTTAGACAAAAGATTCATCACTGAAGTCACTGGACCGTATGGATTTTGGTTGCATTTTTTCCATGAAAAAAGGAAAAATAAGTTTATCTCGTTGCCTTGGAAAGTTGGGGAAATTATATTGAGAAATATGAACAAGATAGATGCATTTTCTACCCATTTTAGTCATATGAATTTAAAGTATGTAGAAAAAATAAGAAGGTTCAACCCAAATAATGTATTCATGGAACATATGTAGTCGGTAGGTTTCAACGGTGCATTAAATCAAAAAAATTTATGTGAAGAAGAAGAAGTCAATAATCCATACATTTCTTTGTAGGATGATGGTGACATCGAAACTCTGCTGAGTAGTATAGACCAACATAGGCAAATAGGAAAAGACCCAAATAAGAAAAGCACTCAATCTCCGGTAATGTCACAAAAGAATACTTCACTCGGGAATAATGTTCAAGCGACCTCTCGATAAAAAAAAGTTATAAGTGGTAGTTCAAGCGGAGGTGGAGATAAAAATCCTCCTGATGGAAAAATTGAAAATTCTCATAAGTTGTCAATAAGGAAGAAGAGAAAAGTCCCTTTGCGAGAAGAAGAACAAGTAGTCTCATAAAATGATGTTCATAACCTATCTCTTAAAGATATGGACTTGGAAGTCGATATTGAAAATATACAATTTCCTGAAGTCAAGTAGAGAGCACAAGAAATTCAACAAGTCGCATTGGAAATTACTGCGCATGAAGAGTACTTTTTAGAAGATGAGTCATTTACCATTTAGAATGCAATTTTTGACAAAAATTCTAGAAAATTGATATTTGAAGGATTAGACCAGTAGAATAAGAAAGGAAAATCTTGCTCTGAGTATGACCTTAGAAAAATGCTTGCATCACAAATTTCTAAAATTCATAAAGTGACTGGTGACACTTTGGATATATCAATTGATGTTTTAGAGGCAGAGAATGCCAAGTTAAAAGAAAAGGTCAAAGAATTGGAATCATCCCTAATGCCACCTCCTATTCTTGCAATCCCTTTGGCTATTCCTAAACCAGGGACACCAAATATGAAGTTAAAATGATCTTCAAGTTTATTAATGGTTGTTGGAAAGTTTGTAGAAGAAAATATCAAGAAAAGAATGTCTCTTATTATGGAAGCTTGGGAGGTGTCAAATAACATTGTTTATTTTGGGTCACAACTAAATTCATACAGTGAATTTCTTCAATCATATTATAAGAATGAGGAAGGGTTTTACAAGGATGTTGTTATACCATTTGCTATCAAAATTTCCAATATGAAAAAACTTAAAAGAAGAGAAGAGGACTTACCTTCTCCCGCTAGAATGAAGCAATTGAAAGTTGTTTGGGTCAAGAAGATTAGTAATTTAAAAGATATCATGGAAACATACAATGAGATTCTAAATAAAAGAGAGAAATTATTCAAAAAACTCATGGAGATAGATTTAGCAGGAAGCCCTAGGGAGGTCCAAGACCCAAAATTAATTATTGATTCCATATTTATGACAAGGCAACAATTTGAGGAACATGTGGATATATGAAAGGGATTTTCAACTGAAAAATTTAACAACATAATTGAGTACAATGAAAGTGAAATTGAAAATTGGTTAGTGGAATATGCTATTAAAAATCAAGATGTTGAGGAATCAACTCATAATATTTCTCATGATTTAAGGGAACTGGAAGGTGAATTATTTGATATCAAAATTAAACATGAGATAAATGTGGCCCCAATGAAAGAATATATCGAAGACTGGTTTGAAAAGGCCCTTATTAAAATTACTGAAGAAGATCAAGAAATGACAGTTTCTACCATTCCATAAATTGTCAACAAGGAGGATAAAAGGACAACAACGACACCAAAACGAGAGAGAGATTCCATCATATTAAGTCTATAATGATTGCATACCTTCTTCCTTATCAGATTTCATCTAGTTATATTTATCCTTTCATTAGAAGAATATAACTGAATTCTGATAACTTATTTTTCTCTTTGTTCCAGATCATGTTGTTTGTGTTCCACTCCACACTTGTAACATCCCCAACCACCCAACAAGCCAGGAAACGTCACTTCCTGGACGTCTCTCCTTGCTCTGATACCAATTTGTAACGTCCTCGGCCTCCAACCTCTACCGGGTAACACTACCCAAACAACTATATCATTTGATTTCTGCTCTGATACCAATTTGTAACTATATACATATCTATCTAAGTACAAATTAAACAACTATAACATTCTGTTCATAGCATTATTCATGCAAAAATAACATTAAAACATACAAACATTTTACATAGACAATTCTAACAACATTATAACTTAATTTCAAGATACACATCATACATACAGAGAACAAAGATTTGGTAAATATCTTTTAACATATGACCATCAACTGTGCGCAGACCTCCCACGAACCTACCAGCCTTAGACCACACTGCTCATCACGTTCAACAGTGTGTCACCCCCGAGCTGGGACTAAACTCCATCGGGCAAGGGATTCCTAGGCTAGGCAAGGACAACATGAAGGTCTCACAGATCAATGGGAAGGATAGTCTCCCATGAGCCAGCTCACACTAAAATCCTACAACCTCTCATTCCCCACATGCTTTCCCACCCCAGGAAGTGTGCCCCTTCTCTACTCAATAGTCCTTCAGCTACCCCACTTCCCTTCTAGGGCTTCTGCAACAGACCAGACAAGAATTCTCAGAGCACTATAGCTGTCGTTGGGATCCCTTTGGGAAATCACTTCCCCAAAAACCTCTCTCACCTAGAGAGAGTCGCTTACAGGCTTGACAACCTTCTTCTTCAGTAGACGGGCTTGACAACCCGCCTCTTCAAACCCACAAGCCTGACAACCTGCTTCTTCAGTCCAGCTCCTAAGCCAATTCAAGTAAGGGTGATGGCAACAAAAAAACTCAGTATAGATTAGATGATGGCATCAAGCCACGCTCAGTCAAGGAATTGTGTGGGAAGAAACAACAAACCGTTAAGGCACGGTACGACTCAGGCAAGGTACATGTGTGTTGTGCTTCACAGGAGAAGTACATGTCAATTTCACGGGTTTACTAGTTCCAGAGATGGGTGAATGATGCAGAGGTCAACGATGAAGGCAATGGATCGACGCATGAATCAGTGGTTGAATCAGGAAGGATGGCAGAGCCCCAGAGTGGTGACGATCACGAGCATGGTGAGAATGGTGAGGAAACCCCCAACAAGATGACTCTCCCAGCTATAAGTTGCACGCGCTCAGGTTGACACATGTCTTCCTGAAGCTTCATGAGATCCACTTAACACTCGTTCCCTTTCCCCATGAACTTAGTGCAATAATGATTATGTCAACCTTAGCCTTTTGGAAATAATAATATAATATTATCCCTTTAGAGGTAATCCATTTTTCTTAGCCCCTATTCCTAGGAACTTAGCCCCTTCCCTTACCCTACCTAGTGGAGCTTAGTCCCCCATAACTCTTTCTTCATGGTCGGTCTACACGCAACGGTGTAATTTTATTAATGATGTGTGTATTTACATATACATAAATCAAGCTCGCTGGCCTTAAGCATCTAGGCTCTTCAACCTAATCAACACATAAATCTTCCAGCTTATAAACATTTGTCTCACCAACCTATAAACATAATTACAATTCATCAGGGGCTCGGCCTTGGGATGCTACAACACTCTTCTTTCTTCCATCATATTTATTGTAGATATTTGTTTATGGTTCGCGGGATCCCCGATCCCAGTCCCCTATGGACAAACGCCTTTAAATTTCAAGCATTGTAACATGCATTATCATTTTTGAGAAATTCCATAGAACTATCTCGGGATTGATTTTGACTGTATTTTATAACTCTGAGCCTTGAGTATAAGATATTTGAAATCAATCTATAAAATTCTTCTTTTGATCTTAATAAGTAGTACTCTTTCAAAGTTCCCTTGTGTGATTGGGCCATTTTTTTTTATGTTGAATGTGATCAAAACTTTTATTAAACTGTGATGGATGTGAGGATACCATTGTTTTCTATATTTCTTGTAATGTGCGATGTTTAAGGTTCCTGTTCCACTTCTCATGAACCCTTCATATATATATATATATATATATTATTTTTCAGCAATTTGAATTTTCTTGGGCATTAAAGATTTGGATTTTGTCATTTGGCACAGTCCTATATTATTCTTGACATAAAATTTCAAAGAAGATCATAAGACAAAGAGGAGCACCACCTCTCTAAAAACGTAGGGGGATTCATATCCTCATCTAGTTGTTGTTTCGATCTTAACGGATTCAACCGTCAACAGGAATGTACTTTCAATTTTTCTGAAATAAAAGGTACAATTTTTTTCTTTGAAAAAGAATAAAATTTACTAATGTTTTTAATGTATTTATTGTATTGGTAACGATATTATTAATGTTTTAAATGTATTTCTTGTCTTGGTTTCGAATTTAGGTAGAGGCAATCTTAAGAAAAAAGGTGAAACACATAAGTGAGGTTAATGATTCGTCTGTTATACCAACAAGGTGGGCTTTACTATAGGTACCCAAATAAATGACCCATAGATTAAGTAGTATACTAACTTGAATTATTCACAAGGACATCAAATGGGTGTGGGATATTTTTTTCTTCTAATTTCTTTCATATTTTATTGTATTTCCCATAATAAAAGGAAAGCACAATCTATCTATTTACTAGTTTTCATATATAAATGATATGTAAGAATATTGAAAAAAGTTTAAGATTTAATGAGTAGGTTGAGTATGAGCATAATATCACATATGAATAAGAGTATGATGGAAACTTGCTTCACCACATGTATCCAAGGCCTTAATTTCTAAACATGTATTATACATGCAAATGACCTTATTTTTAAAAGTTCATATCGATGTAAGTTCATATCCATGTTGATTGTATCCAAGGCCTTAATTTCTAAACATGTATTATACATGCACATGACCTTATTTTTAAAAGTTCATATCGATGTAAGTTCATATCCATGTTGATTGTATCCAAGGCCTTAATTTCTAAACATGTATTACACATGCACGTGACCTTATTTTTAAAAGTTCATATCAATGTAAGTTCATATCCATGTTGATTGCAGTGGGAGAAATCACTCCTGCTATCACACAATAAACATGAAAGAAAAATGAACAAAGGTATATAAAATCTTGGGGAGTTGTTTAAAAAAAAAACATATACATCAAAGCATTGAAGAAAGATGTCTCGATCTTGAATATTGCTCTAGAAAGAGAAAGGAGGCCCTTGAACAAGTAACTAGTGCATCAACAAAAAACTTCTGAAAAGTATATTATGTAATGTTGTTTGTGATTGACAAAGCACCTCACCACCTACTATTAACTCATGTAACCACTAGCAAGAAGCGGTCCCAAGATCTACAAAACATCTCACAACCCACTATTAGTTCTCGTCATCGCCTAGAAGACATAGTCACCACTCATAAGAATACTATTAGCTCTTATAACCACCTACAAGAAGCAATCATCGCTTCCCAGAAGCTCTTCCAAAGGATAGATAAGAAGTGCTTATGAATGGCCACTGATAAGAATCTATTACACTAGCAAACATTACAGGGGCAAAATTAATTGTGCCTTGGATGGTAAATAAATAACTTGAAATTTAGGTGGGCTGGAGTTATATAATTTGCAATGTTTCATTCAATGGAAATTTATTTTTCTCTAGGTAACATATCTCAAGGAAAATTCTCAGGTACTTCCCCTCATTTTAAGGA
>ML791849.1:0-19769 GCA_009831015.1 Picea engelmannii
CAAAAATGTAATCACCAACAAAAGTAATAGATGGATTTGTCAATGATGCATAGAATATGAAACGTTCCCTTTCACATTTGTCTTCTACATTGTGAGCCCAATCCCTTCATCTACTTACACCTATTTGAGAAACATCTAAAGTATCGCACCGCGGTTTTTGTGAAATCCAACACTAAAACTGCTTTTTTTTGCAAATTTAGGGGATATCCAAAAAAGAAATATAGTTTTTTATTGTAGAAAAACAGCTCGGTGCGCTGAATTTAAAATTTAATCTTATCAGAATCTAGTAGGGCACCAACTTTTGATGTAATCAGGCAATGTAATTTCCTTGGTTTACCTATCAATCCCAATTCAATACATTGTTGTAAATATCAATGATTGTTCTGACCCAAACTCTATGTGCTAAGTGGATGATACAAACTCTATACGGAGAAGAACCATAGAGGGTGTTGTTGAGAAAATGCATTTCTTTGGAAGCCCCTCATGGAAAAATATCTTGGCATGCTAACTTTTCTCACCCTAGTGGTCACTCCAGCATTGGAGAAAATTAAAGGAAATCTTGTAGCTAAGAGCATTTGGAAACCCCAAGAGGATGCCAAACCATATCTTACTTGGAAAGGTTGGTTCCTAAGAGTCAGACCTTCGTTTAATTATCATTCCATATGGTGGTATCCTATTCCAGTTCAAGGTAGGAAAATGTTTGTTGAGACTAGAAAGTTATCGACCCTCAAGGTTTTGAGAAAGGATGTCAACTTTGTTGAAGATTTATTTTATTCTCAAACAAGAGTGGATGCCATGGCCCAACTTGAAAACAAGATTTGGGTCAACAGAACTTGACAAAAGATCAAGAATTCAATTCTTCAACCTTGTTATTAAACACGACTTGTTCACAAAGAACAAATTTGGCATTCAAATATTCTCCAGATAAACCCCCTAGCGAAATCCTGGAAAAATATATAGGATCTACATGTAAATAAAAAAATTATTGGGAAATTGAAATTGTATGAGGAACAGATATAAGGCCTTCACCAAATACAATTCGTCTGATGGCTACAAACAATTGTGTCCATGATGGCTACAAGTGATTGTGTCCTAAGCCTCTCCTTGATGGCCCACTAAATAAGCTTTGGAGACTATTGACACATAAGAATTTGCCTTAGGATTTGGAGCCTTTGGAAGCCTTTGGTGGAGCCTAAAAGGGAATTTTTTGCTTGGTTACTTATCATGGGCAACCTCTTCGTTGGTAGGGAGACTAACTCAACTAGGGTCTTGCAGCCTAAATGTCCCTTTTGTATTCAAGTTGATATGCTCAAACACTTCTTTTGGTTTTGTCCCCTTGCCACATCTTCCTGTGATTGGTTCATTACCTTCTATGGTTGGTTCCTCCCCACACCCATTCCCTAGATAGTGGCCTTGTTGGGGGATAAAATACCCTAGGTTGTAAAGTTTCAAGCTTCATACAAGTTGATCGGATTGGAAACGTTATTCTTCACTTGCAAGAAAAGGAATGATTCTTGAATTTAATAACACCCAACTTACTAGAATAAATTACTTAATATGACAGCTCACTACTTTGTGTGACATTGTGCAAGTGTTGCAAAACTCATGAAAATATTGGCAACATTGGGATATAATGCAAGCTTTTTAAGCGAGCAATAATATCACTGTAAAAAAAATCACATTTTTTTCAATTTTTTAATATAACACGATATTATCAAAATATCGTGGTATGTCAACAATATATTGGGAAAAAATGAAAAATATCAATTGAGTCAAGATTTTTTTTTTTTTGAGATTTTTTTTTTTATGTACGTGCAAATTGTTGCTTAAATGCAAAAGGTGCACCCCCATACTATGCACAAGCAACGTCCCAATGCTTCTCCACTACACTCAATATGATCCCAACTATCACAGTGATCCGAAGAAATTCCATGACATTGGTTTGGCCATGCAATTAGGGAGTGGAGGGAGTACCAGCACAGCGAGCCCACTCTACTCACTCTAAAGAATGACAAGTTCTTCACATTGCGCTCACCATTTCTGACGTTGGAAGATCACCAGAGCCCAAAAAAAATGGTTGGGAACCTATAGTAGCTGATCCTAAAATTGTTGCAGATGGTTGGGGCCCAACCCCCAAGAACCCATGATTAGCCTCCACTCGATGTTGGACTCCTCTCGACCACTATTTGATGATATTGGACTTTTGTTTCTTCTTTGTGGTGGGCCATTTGTTTATGTTTGTTATGTTGTATTATAGACTTCACATATTCCTATTTTTTTTAAGAATGTCTTTTATATTTATAGAAAATATTTATAAACAACAAAACAAAAAGTGGAAAGGCATATACAATGGAGATCATAACCTCTTTCAGAATGCTACTAGTAAGTATTTAGATCAAATCAGAATAAGCTATGGGATCTAGAGATTAGGCATCTTGGATCAATAGAGCACTCTTAGCTAGAAGTTGATGGTATACCTCATCACGACACATAGAACAAAAAGAAAAGAATGATCTAACCTTGTGTTCCGATCTTTCAAAGAACGAATAATGTTGAATCTCATACTACTATTGTATGCCCAAGGGGCCAATTTTAGTCTAGAGAGTATTTTTGGTTTGTAACCAGATTGATTTTGGTCTTAGCTAGTGCTCATGGTCGTTACATTTACCACTAGGAAGGGTATATGCAATGGAGATCATAACCTCTTCCATAATTCTACTAGCATTGAGATAAAATCAGAATAAGCTATGGGATTTGGAAATTGGGCGTCTTTGATCAACAAAACACTCTTATCTAGACACTACTATACCTCAACCCGTCACATTAAACAAAATAAAAATAAAAAAACCTTCACATAGACAGAAAAAAATTTGATCTAACCTTAAGCTCAAAAACAGGCTTACATTTGATCTTCCAAAGAATGAATAATGTTGAATCTCACACTATTATTGTATGCCCAAGGGTCCAATTTTAGTCTAGAGAGTATTTTTGGTTTGTAACCAACCTGATTTTGGTCTTAGCTAGTACTCATGGTGGCTGCAATTGCAACTAGGAATAATCAATTACTAAATGAAAACTTGGAATTAATTACATAGTATACATTGGTAAACCAGCACTTAAATAATCAGCATATGACATAGACAAAAATAAATAAATTTCACAGCTAATTTAGTCAGAAACAGGTGAACTGATTCAATTCTGAAACAAACGAATTGATTGAATAGCCAACTTGTAATTTAAAAAATGAGCAAAATGATCTCCTTTTGTACAAGTACACCATCTTTGTACATTAATGATTATGGGCATAATGGATGCCCAATTTTTACTTCCATTCTCTCCAACTATGCTCGAGAATCATATTGATTTTTCCAATACAAAAAAAGAAGCTCAATAGACCTGTTGATTCATATTAGCACTGACTATTTAGACGGATTTCTCAAGGATGGCGGTGTTTCCTCTTATCCGTGATGAAATAATTTTGACATAAACCTGTGTTCACAATCCTGAGAAAAGAAAAGCCTTTTCAAACTTTCCCACTAGACCTGTTAATCCCATTGTGTTATGAAAAACTGAATACTTGTGTAACATGATGGGAAAGAACATGACAGAGCTCAAATGAAATAAATGCAGGCAAGAAATTTTCTACATAAGTTTCTCTTTTATTCAGAGTGAAAGTAGTCACTAGTGATACTAATATCTTTTATTTCTGAGTAAACTTCTTTAATACCAGAATTACTGCATAATACAAGAAGTTAAAAATTGTGACTGATAACCTGGAGAAATTAAATGCTTGGTTTAGTTTGAATTATTCTTGATGAGGCTGTGACAATATTGAATATAGAACTGATAAATGTCTGATTACTCCTTTTTTCGACCTCGGAGAGGAAAATGACAATGGTGAGAGTAACGCGACAGTAAAATGGACATATATGTCAATAATGACGTATAGAAATTTATGATTTCAGCTGAATCTTCTTGTATGATTATCAGTTCATACCTCTCCCTTTGGGATGAAGAACTTATGTAATATAAAAAATTTCCTTATATAATGGAAAAGTTTACGATTTCGATTTGTTTTCATTGGGAAAAAATAGACAATCTCAAGAAATGATAATAGACAGGTATATATGCCACTTGTCAGACTTCTCAGAAAACTGAAAAATAATATCTAAAATCTCCGATATTTACAAAACACCTTAATAATGCTATCCTCTCCAAATGGAGACAATCAAATAGAATAAGCATTTCTCAACTAGTTATTTATGTTCTAAATTTTCCCGCTAGGTGGTGGAGCATAGTATCCATTGTTTTAAAGGCTGGAACCGGAACCAGCCAAGGGTAAGATTGGACTGTAACTGGAACCAGCGGATGAATTGGTTGTTGAACTTGTTAACTAAATGAAATATAAACTAGCACAGCCACATAATTGTGGTTGATCAATGTTGAAAGGTTGATAAGATTAAAAGAATCCTTAAAAGAATATATTAAATTTTATTATTGATTAACAAATAAATGGTTGAGCTTCATTTATTTGGTGTTAATATTTTAATTTATGTTAATCACTTAAGTGGCAATCAGTTAGCTATCAAAGTAATTTTTAAATATGATTAGGTAAATGTAAAAAAGTAAACACATAAACGGATGTCTTTATAATAGCTAGGAAGTTAATGATTGAAATCACAGCCATTTATTTTGTGTGACTACTAAGAATATTCCAGCCATATTTAATCCTGTCCATAAAAAGCTTATTAAGCACTAAACCCCTATTAAATCTGCCCATTGTCAATAGGTGTACGCCTTTCGAAGTAAATATAAAAAATTTAATAAATAATTAAAATATATATACCTAT
Organism: Picea engelmannii; assembly: GCA_009831015.1. Taxonomy (NCBI): domain Eukaryota; kingdom Viridiplantae; phylum Streptophyta; class Pinopsida; order Pinales; family Pinaceae; genus Picea; species Picea engelmannii. The sequence goes on from ML791849.1 coordinate 4,851, forward strand.
TACCTATACATATATACATATAGATATGTGTATGTATACACACCATTAGACACCAAATATGAAATATGACAAGTTTGCTCATGTATATTACTATATAGCATGTAGGGGTAGGGGTGAATATATTACTTTCAATTAGGGTTTCTTTTGGGGAAGGAGGGTTTTTTTTGTTTTTTTACCCCTTATATTATGTTTTTATGCCTCTTTTTCCGTGATTTGGGTCACTGTGGGTCCGAACCACTTCAGATTGGGATCTGGACGAACCAGCAACTGGTCCAGTTTTAGGCCCGATTTCATGTTGGGAGTGTTGAGCCGGCCGAACCGATCCATTCCAGTCCCAGTTTACCCAGCTTTTATCTACTTAAGCTTAGAAACCTTTCGAGCTTTCATGAGATGTATCAAATAGCCTCAATAGTTTTAGTTTCAAAATTCTTTAACATCATATTGGGGAAGCAAGTGGTGACACTCACAAATCTACTTGGATAATAGGGTTAGGTGTTTCTATGAATGATTAACACATCTCCAGGATAATAAATACATCTTCATTTGTTAATCATCCATCACACCCGTGCAGTCATGAATTAAAAGGTGATCAAGGAATAAAGCCTGAAAATGGCACCTGAAGCTTCCAACCTGTATGTTATCCATCAATGGACGTAAAGGAAGAATGTTGGAAACATTTTTTTACTTTGTTTGAAAACCAGATGACATGGCAGACTAGTCACCTTCACAGGAAAGTTGAAAGTGATGTGTTGAGAAGTTCAAACTATTTTGTCCAACAGTATTACAGACGTGTTACAGCTTTCTTCTTTTGGCGAGAGTATTTCCCATCCATGTAAAGCAATGATTTTCAGTCTGTCCCATGGTTAAGGTGGTTGATGTCTAAGTGATTGTGTCTGAGGAATACAGTATACAGCATGTCCAGTAACATTCAAATATTAGATTGGTGTACATCATTTCCTAGATATTCAGGGCCTTGCAGTCTCCAATTGCATAATTTCAGCAGTTCTCCAAACTTCATACTCTGTGTAGGGATTGCAAGGTTACTAAACAAAACATGCTAAAAGGAGTAGACCATCATGAGTTGAAGCTCTGCAAAATACATATTGAATTTGGCTTGTGCTGTGATATCCCGGAAAGATGGAGCATAGCTGATGCATATGGAGCAGATGTTTGAAGTTTAAACAACGTAGGAGCTGAGGCGATAAAACTATAGAAACAATAAATGCTCAATCACAATAAACAGTTGCATGCCCATCTTTTGAACATCCTGACAAATCAAACTTAACTGCAATTATTGATGCCATGAAATAAATTGTCAAATATTGTGTACAAGAGAATGCACAATAAAAACAACCCAAACAAATACAAGAGAAGAACATCAAGAAGACTCATATGCACCTCATGCTACTTATACAACAATAGAAGTACACGTTGTTGATGTCAATGCATTGGCAGATGGCATAAAATATAGCACAGCTAAAATCTGTAATTATGAAAAATTGGATGACTTAGATAGCAAAGATGCTCACATGCAACGAATTGTGATGACTCCATCATTGGAAGACAATATACATGAGTCGGACACAACTTGAAATACCTATGTTGTGACATATATAATTGGACACATTTTTTTTTATAAATGTCAAACAACCTTGATAAGAAAAATTGCCAATAGCAGAACGTAATAAACAATCACAGAAAATTCCAGCCACTGATGCGACAATAGAAGTGGATCATATCACTATTGGTGCCATAAAAGAGTATGCAAAAGTTGGAGAATTTAAAAACAGGGATTTTGAAACTGATGAGGACACACTCAATGTGTGGAATCTCAACTCTCCTCACATCCAAGAATTTGGGGAAGAAACTCCAGATGGAAACCTGGATACTCGAGTAAACCTGAGGGGCGGTGAGCTAGCTAGAGAGAGCCCAACTCTGGGACTAACTATAGCTAAATTATCTACTAATCTAATTGTGTACACCTTGTATCCTAGAGAAAAAACTCCTCATGGATCTCAAGGGGGTAGGTTGACCCCTTGGGGGAGTCGAGAGGTAACACAAGGTCACACTAATCTAAAATCTAAAGTCTCGTGAATCTCTACTTGCCGTTTCTTATCCCAATTAGGGAAACCTAGAAGTATGAGATGATTCTCCTAAAGGCTTGTGTGGGATGGGAAATGGAGATATTAAGATTTGTGTCCAAATAATTCCCTCATAAAGCAGGCAAGACAATTCTGGTTAGGGTAGCAAAAAATGTTGAAAGGGAGCTCCCCAAGTTCCTGAATGGGAAATATGATCTCCCTTTGATACCATAGAAGGTGGGGAATCAAAACATTTTATTATAATATATGCAAGTAAGGAATTATGACACTAAGAAATTATCTTGATAATTTTAAAAATTGTCCAATGTGCAATGTTGAGGCAAATTCCCATTCAACCAATAATTTTCCCCATACTGCTCAATGATAAGAGGCAATATCAAAAACTAACCTTGGAGTGTACCAACCTATCTATTATGTAGCCTCAAGAACTAAGTGTATTCTAGAGCAGAGGTCTAAATACAATTCATTACTCACTTTCTAAGGAATTAGTTTTTTGTGTATTGGAATAAAGACAAGAAAGCCTTTTGCTGAAGATTTTGACAGCCCTTTTGAGCATGCATGTGGGGGCACTACGAAAACATATACCTTTTTTTCCAGACAGAAAAAAATGAAAAATTGATGCACAGTTTTCACCATATCTGTAGCTTATGGTAGGTTTGGACTAGTTGAAGCAGGAATAACTATTGGGAAAGTTAAGACCTAGCTTTAAGCTTCTGAAGTATGTACTTGGAACTTTGACAAAGTTAGGAGGAATTGAGAGAAAAGAGAACAAAAGGAACTTGAAAAAACTTTTTTTGAGCTCCTTCTTGCATGGTTTCCCATTACATGTTCACCAAGGGAGTGTATCCATGGGATTTTCTGCCCTTTCTATTGAGGAATTTTTGTATTCAATTGAGCAATTTTCCAAAGCAAGTGAAGCAATAGAGGGGATTAAAGTGGATGGAAAAAATTTTAGTTTGTTTGATGTCTTAATGACCATAAACTTTAAAATTTAAAGTTTGACCATATGTAGATAAATGAATGAAATTTAGGGGAGAAAGCTATTGTTGTTTTATTTAATAAAGGACTTCACTTGGATGGTAAACAACCACTAGATCTTGAAGGGTATACTTTCTATAAGAATGACAATGGCACGATATCTCTTGCACAATGTTACATAATAGCCCATCCTATGTGGGTCTTGTGAGTGGCGTTTTTTTGTAGGGATTTGTTGAATTCTCTTCAGCTAATTGAGGAAAGAGTCAGATGAAAAAGTTTATTCAACGATAGCTTTGATTACAAAGATTTTGAAACTTCTTGTTAGCCTCACAAAAGAAACAATTTTTATGTTATACTTGAAACAAAGGAAGCTTGATCATGGTTGATCTTTTTTGATCTATTGCGAATCGAGATATACATGAGAACATGAAAATATTTAAGCATATAGGGGCTTCCGCAGTGCAAGATATTAGATATTATTTTCGGAATTAACTGCGTAGTGTAAGTCATTAATCTATGACCCATATTCAGGAGTATTAGTCGCAACTGACCAATAATTCTCATGATTTGAATAGTCCACTTAGCACTCATTGCATCGGGTGATGCTCACAGGGGTGAAGAAATGGGATTGAAGCCAACGAAATGAATCGCATAGCATCAATCATCACTTCTGAGGCTTATTCTATTTTTTGATAGTTGAGAGGGAGATATTCTTCTCAAAAGAATATATCATATTCAACCTTTCTCAATTTTCAATAACAATAATTATTAGCATCCAATAAAGCTAAGCAAAGTGAAGTTTTCAAGCAAGGAGGTATATAGTGTACACTCTTCCTTTCAGAAATCTAGACACCTTCTTCTTAGGAATGTGTCTTTGAGAAAGACCACAGTTTCAAGAGAGGATATTTTCAGGATAGAGTAGAGGTCTAAATATAATTCATTACTCACACTTTCTGAGCAATTAGTTTGTGTATTGGAATATGGACAAGAAAATATTTCGCTGAAGATTTTGACATCCCTTTTGAGCATGGATGTGAGGGAACTATGAAAAGAATCCACCTTTTTTCTGGACAGAAAAGAATGCAAAAGTGATGCACAGTTTTCACTAAATCTGTAGCTTCTGGTAGGCTTGGACAAGTTGAAGAAGGAATAACTATTGGGGAGATTAGGAGCTAGATTTAAGCTTATGAAGTATGTACTTGGAAATTTGACAAAGTTAGGAGGAATTGAGAGAAAATAGAACACAAGGAACCCGAAAAAATGTTTTTTGAGCTCCTTGTTGCATGGTTTCCCATTACATGTTCACCAAGGGAGTGTATCCATGGTATATTCTACCCTTTCTATTGAGGAATTTTCGTATGTTATTGAGCAATTTTCCAAAGCAAGTGATGCATTAGAGGGGATTAAAGTAGATGGAAAAAATTCCAATTGTTTATTTGATGTCTTAATGACCATAAATCGTTAAAGTTTGACCATATATGGATAAATGGAGGAAATTTCGGGGACAAAGCTAGTGGTGTTTTATCTAATCAAGGACTTCTCTTGGATGGTGAACAATCACTATATCTTGAAGGGTATACTTTATCTAAAAATGGCAATGGCACGATATATCTTGCACAATGTTACATAATAGCGCATCCTATGTGGGTCTTGTGAGTGGTGATTCTTTGTAGGGATTACGAATGCATTATCTTCGACTGAATGAGGAAAGAGACAGATGAGAAAATTTATTCCAAGATAGCCTTGATTACAAAGATTTTGAAACTTCTTATTAGCCTCAAAAAAGAAACAATTTTTATGTTATACTTGAAACAAAGGAAGCTTGATCATGTCTAATCTCTTTTTACCTATTGAGATATACATGAGATCATGAAAATATTTTTTTATAGTTGAGAGGGAGTTATTCTTCTCAAAATAATATGTCATATTCAACCTTTCTCAATTTTCAACAACGATAATTATCAACATCCAAGAAAGCTGAGAAAATTGAAGTTTTTCAAGAAAGGAGGTATATAGTAGCAATGGACAGTCTTACACACAATACACCATACCACCATGGCTTCTTGTCTTGCTTACTGGTTATACAAAACATCCTCAAATCCCAAGTAGTTTCCCCCACCATCACTTAAAAATGAATTGTAATTTGCAAGTTGGATATAATTTTCCAAAGAAACAAAATAAATAGTGAAAGAACAATAACAAACATACCTATCAGAAGAAACATGCCATGTGTTTGAGAAAGGTATCAATCGGACCAAATAATTTTGTACATAACAACCCTCTGAGTTGAAACCGGCCAAAAACTGCTCGCTTCCAGTTGAACACTGAATAGACTGACCACCATGGAATGAAATGGGGTTCAAACGAAAGGTTAAATAAAAGTCAAAAATAATTTAAACCCACAAAAAAATGATCATTTACCTCCAAAATCTGAAATTTGAGGGTTTCCATTTCGATCGCATTCGCACCAATGTTTGTCATCAATGGCTGAGGAACCAGATTTGGATGGAAATTTAGAGAGATCCAGTCGAAACCATGAAATTTGGATGGATTTTTGGAGATATCCATTGGAACCCGTGAATTTTTTAAGAGAACCAGGGCCATCGATCTGCGTTCGGCTGAATTTGAACAATAAATGCATGATATCTTCAAGGAAAAATTGAAAACATGAGAGAAGGGTTTCAAATCCAATTCCACTCGCATCATTTTTTGCCAATTATGGCCGATAAGAGAAAGGTTTCCAATCCATGGCACATTCGTGCCAATTTTTGTGAACAGTGGTGGATGAAGCAGGGTTGAGAGGAGCCCTCGTCATTTGTTGTAACTTCCCCTGCATCTCTTGAAGCACCTACAATGTGTACTAACACATCCAACAACACATCGTTCAAACGATTTAATGTCATTTAATTTGTCCTCATAAATAGACAACGTGTACTAACACATCCAGCAACACATCGTTCAAATGATTTAATTCCATTTAATTCGTCCTCATAAATATTGATTTAATATAAAATAGATATTCATGGCAGCTTTGATAAAAGTGAAATAATTTTGGGCATCTTTGATAAAAGTAAAATATTGAATTAATATATTAAAAAAAATTCTACATGGCATTATTTTATCAATTTATTGATTTTTCCTTAGGAGGACCATTTTGAGTTGAAATTTCCTCTAATGGAAATATGAAGTCCCACATAACAATCAAGGAAATCTCGATTCTACTCAAGAGTTCTCACTACCACCAAATTTGCTCAAACCACATACTACTAATATGCCAAAGGGATCATCTACTAATATTCCAAAGGGATCCACAAGGGTAACATTGTTTCCTCCTGCATCCCACACTAAAACCACATACTACTAATATGCCAAAGGGATCTTATCAAGTGGATCCATTTCCCTCACTAGTTCCTCCATCATTTCTACATATTGCATATGAGACATAGCATGTTAGTATCTCATCTTTAGTAACTTTTTTATAGGACATTGGTTGTTCTTTTAATTAAACTCCAATCCAACTTATATTCCATTAATTTAACATAAATGAGATGTCACACAATGACATAAAGTTTACTCTAGAAACCCAAATGGGAAAAACAAATTTCAATGGTTACTCAATTCTCATTTTGAGAATCTTTGGTTACAATGTAACTCATGGATCTTTGTGCATACTTTCCTCTTTGGCCAAAATACCCTTTGAGAGTCATGTCACAAGGATGAATAGGAGATATTGGGGGTAATGGGAAGGCCAAGAGACTGACCTTTTATTTCCCATTGCTCTCTCTCTTTTTTGCTCCTATTTTCATTTTTCTATTTTATTTTGTTTTACTTTTCTTTCTTTGTCTCATTTAATTTATAAAATTTGCATTGTCCTTTATTATATAACCTTCATTAATTTTTAAATTGCACTTGTAGGTATTGATTCTTACAATCATTCCCGTGTTCAGATCCATTTCAAATTAGGCCTCCCCATTGAGAGGCTTTTTGTTCTCCAAAATATTAGAGGACCAATCTAGAACAATGTGTCATCTTTTTGTTTCTCTTGAACATGGATCTAACTATGAATGTTGGATTTCGTTACTGGCTCGACTTCTTTCTATGGATTTATCTCTAGTTCCTAGATTTATTTTTCCTTCATTACAAAAGTATCCTCATTTACTCTAAGCTCGAAGAAATATTAATATCCAACTCTTCACTCAGAATTCATTCCCATCTTTAGAGTGCAAGTATCTTGCATTTTCAGACTTGGATACAATCTATCTTGGAAGTTAACGAATCCAAGTAGAATTCTAGTTTTATTGTTCAGTGTGAATCCAACAAGATATGATATCATGTAGCAATTCCACAAGAGGATGTGTGAATGACCTCCTTCTACTAGGACTAATTGGTTCTTAGCATGGAAACAATTTTCTTATGTTTCACATTCTTACCAACACTCTATCCATGCAACAACTTCACTTGGATGACCTCCTTAGTGTGAAATCATAGCACCTTGTTTCACCCAAAATAGTTGACAAATCCTACACATGTATAATTGTAGGTGACATTCATCAATAGGCTATATTCTTGAGGATGAGGGTGTTATCACCTTAAAATTGCTCACTTGCACCATTTTTAGTAGTTACACTTGAATACATCACAATTCGCATGCATAACCCTCATGTGAATCCCCTTTCCATCATCACATGACCTCAAACTTGTTGGAATCAACCTAATTAAACCTTGAAATTGACCAAAAGAGGTTATCATAGAATTTCCCCCATTATGTGCATGCATATAGTGTAGATATACCACCCAAAAGTTGTGCTTCCCTTTAAAATCACTAATTTTGTTTATTTATGACCCCCATCAATGCACTCCAATTTTTATAATGGGATGTTAATTATATGTGAAACCATGTTAAACCCTAATTGTTATTTTTAACTTTGATCTAGTCATCTTTAAACAATGTAAAGAAGGTCATGTCAATGCAGTTATCCACTAAACAACTATAATTGATTCCCGACTTGTCATTGACAAGAGTATTGAGTTTTGGAAATGGATTTCTTTTTCTTTGTGTGCAACTCTTGATTCATAATCTTGATAGTTAAATAGAATATTGTGTCTTGGTTCTACATGTGCCCTGCCAGATATAAATTTAAATTTTTCATTTGTTATGGAAAATATTGTTTTATTATTTATCTACAACTGTCAGTGTCCTTGAATTGTAAATGGAACCCACCCAGAGAAGGAAACATGGGCTAGACATCTTACATAAAACAACACAAAATGTGGGAAACTCCGGGAAATGGGGAAGTCTCGAGAAACAGGAAAGGAAACTAACATCAGAAAATAATATCTTTGACTTTTTGGACTATTGTTTCATCATTCATCCACTTCAGTACACAGGTTGAGTAAAATATGGATGCCTAAATGATAGACTTGTCATTGTTGTCTTTCATATCAGATTTGAAATATCAAATCATTGCTCAGATTCATATCAAAACATAGGTTAAAAAATCTAAAAGGTGAAAATAGAGCAGGAAGTTGTGCGCTAGTATCATAAGTACAACAAAATGACTAATGGCACCATTGTAAATTCGAGAACATTTCCTTCCTTGTGCTTAAAAACACCATTATTTTTAAATGATTGGTTGTTAATTGTTTTCACTGTATATAGTTTTTTATATGGTTTAGTATTTATTAGGGTATACTATAGTTCAATATTGTACTTGTGTTTTATTCCTAATTTTTTATTAGTAAATGTTATAGATGTTTGAGAATTTTTTTGCTCAAAAATCCTTTTATAATTGGCTCAAAAATCAAATTTTATTTTTTTTGCTCAAAAATCAATTTATTTTTTTTTAAATAAATATATGTCATTGCAAGAGCGACGAACTCAAGAAATATTGTGGCAAAAGTTCTATACAAATTATGAAAAATTGTATAGAAATTTCATCGCAATATACCCTGTTCTCGTCGTGCTTGTGACAATCCCTTCGATAGTTGATTCGTCGCAAACTTTCTTTCGCTTGTCGATCTTGTGACAATCTGCCTATATTGTCAGGCGTGCAATGATATACCTTTATTGTCTCTCTTGCGACGATCTCTCTAACCTGTCACTCGTGCGATGATATCTCTACATTGTCTCATTTTCGACGATTTTCATCGCTAGTCGCTCTTGCGACGATTTCCCTCCTTTGTCGTTCTTTCGATGATTTCCCTACTTAGTCATTCTAGCGATGGTATTTCTTCTTTGTCGATTTTGTGAAAACTCCCTAGTGTCATCGCTCTTGCAAGGTTGTGTCAGGTGAAGCGACGTTTGGGAAACCCAAGATTTGTCGCAATATCCACGACATAACGTCACAAGAGCGTCGAAATAGTCGTCGCAAAATGACCAAAATTTGCTAGTGTTTGAATGGTTAGTTATGTCATTTGGGATTTGTAATTCTCCGGTAACTCTCATGCGTGTGATGAATGAGGTATTCAGGCCTTTCCTAGATGACTTTGTGATTGCATATTTAGACGAAATTCTTGTTTTTAGCAGGACTTGGGATGAACATGTGAGGCATGTAAAGAAAGTATTGGATACCTTGCAAAGGGAAAAGTTGTATGTGAAAATGTCTAAATGTGAATTTTGCAAGACTTCACTTGTATACTTAGGTCGTATCATGGGAGGAGGAAAATTGAAGATCGATCCTTCCAAAATTGATTGACCTAAGCCAAAAAGTGTGAAGTAGATCTGGGGCTTCTTGGGTGCAGTCCAGTATTGGAGGAGGTTCATTTCAAAATTCTCCTTTATAGCAGCTCCTTTGCATACCTTAACCAGTGTGAAGAACACTTTTCAGTGGGACGGAAAGCAACAAAAATCTTTCGACACTTTGAAGGAGAAGATCAGTACCGCACCAGTACTAGCACTGTTGAATCTTCAACATCATTTTGAGATCGAGATAGATTCCAACGGATACGCCATGGGTGCAGTATTGATGCAATATTGTAATCCTATCTGTTACCACTCTGAGACTTTTAACCAAGTTGTTGTTAAGTATCCTACATATGATAAAGAGTTGTATGCATTAGTTCAAAGCGTAAAGAAATGGAACAACTACTTGTTAGGGAAGGAAACCATCATACATATAGATCACCAGCCCTTACAATATCTTCAGGACCAAACTGCAACAATATCGGCACTACAGATGGATGGGTTTTCTACCACAATTTCATTTGGTAATCAAGTACAATAAGGGTACAAGTAACAAGGTAGCCGATATGATTTCTATACCTCCTATCGCTACTTCTATTATTTTGAAGAATACTTCTTTATATCATGATATCTATGTAGAACAATATGCCATCGATGAATATTTTAAAGAATTATATGAGAAGCTAACCCATGGTGCATAGGTAGAGAACTATTGTCTGCAGGGAAAATTACTCTATCATCTTGGGAAGATATGTATTCCTACAAGTGAACGAGTCCATGCAATACGAGAAGCTCATACTTCTCTTGTGTCTGGGCATTTTGGGGTAGGAAAAGCTATGGATCATTTGCATAGGTTTTGTTGTTGGCCTCAAATAAAAGAAATTGTAACTAAATATGTAAAGGGGTGTGTGATGTGTTCTACTTGTAATCCCACTAATATAAAATTGGGCCTATACTCACCACTTCCTGTTCCATTCCATCCATGGAAAATAATTTCCATGGATTTTGTAGGGGGTTTACCAATGACCAAAGGGGGTCATGACTATTTGTATGTTGTAGTGGATAGGTTCAGCAAGATGTGTATCTTGATTCCATGTAAAAATAATATCACTGCTGAGAAGACTACTAATCTCTTATTTCAGCATGTTTGGGTTCACTTTGGGTTACCCACGTCCATTGTCTCAGATCGAGATACTCGATTCCTTGGGGATTTTTGGACTAGTTTGTGGAGAATGATGGATACCAAATTGAAGAGGAGCACTTATTTCCATCCATAGACTGACGAACAGACAGAGGTGGTAAACATAACAATGGTACTTTTTCTTCGAGGATACTGTAGAAAGCATCCAAAGTTATGGGATGAACATATACCCTATGTACAACATGCTTATAACCGAGCTTTACATTCATCCACTCAAATTTCACCTTTTGAGACATGTTTTGGGTACCTACCAAAGGTTCCTTTGGACTTGATGTATGGGAGAGATGTCGATGTGAAGAAGAACGAACAGAGGACAAAGCCCTCAATTTAATCTAGAGGATCCAGCAGATACACCAGGTAGTCAGGGAACAGTTGGAGAACAGTCAAGCACAGTATAAAGCTCGGCATGACAAGCACAGGATTGATCATCAGGTTCAGGTTGGAGATCGGGTATGGATTCACATTATCAAGGAATGATTGAAGTTTGAAGGCAAGAAACTCAATCCCATCCGATATGGACCCTTCACTATCTTGGAGAAAAGTGGCACTAATGCTTTTCATTTAGATATTCCACCTTGTATGCAGATTTACTCGATTGTGAACGTAGAGAACTTGAAACTTTTTTAGCCTCCCATGATCATGGATTAGGATGAGGAAGTTGCAATACCTTCATTTGATGAGTTTGCACCTAATTACTTCTATGAGTTATAGGAAGATATCATCATGGATAGAAGGATGAGGACTTCACGCAGGGGTGATGTTGATTATCTTCGAGTAGGCTTAAAGGGAACACATCCAAGTAGGGAAAAGTGGATTGAGAAGGACAAAGTGAGGGGAATCTTCCCTCACTTACCTATTTATTGATGAAAGCATTTGGTGGTCCAAAAATTTCTCAGTGGGGATGCGTGATCCAAAAAGGATCCAGAGAAGGCTAAGAACAACTTAGAATGCACAGAGGCAACCTAGGATGCTCAGAATGGCTTCAGCAAACAAATAAAGGGGAAAAACTTCAATGTTCCCAAAACTTGGTAAAAATGGCATGACCGCAAAGAGTGTGCCGCAGGATTTCTAATGGCAGAAACAGCTCTTCGAACAGAGTTACGGATCGAAAGATATTCACAGTCAAAGTTTTGGTCAACCTATCCCAGTCAACAAGGATGAGTCAACATTCATACTATTGACATCAGCATCAATATGGATGACATCATTGTATGTACAACATACGTGGCAAGTGCATAAGGAGACACATGTCATTATGACATGGTAGCACGAGAGGTTGTCACATGTCACTCATTTTTGGACTTTTGGGGCTGACATGTGGACCAATGAAAAGTTTCCATGTGGCAATTTGTATAGGACACGTGGCATCCGTACATTATGTGGCAGGATGACGTGGCATCCATACGACACGTGGCAGGAAGGTGACGTGGGCAGGCTAATCATGCAATGAGGTGACGTGGGCCAATTATTGACTGCCACATGGCCCATTCATGGGATGCCACATGGCAATGAGAAAATGCCCAATGACACCCAACAACCAAAATATATATATATATATATTAAAACTGCCAAATATAGCTGCCTCCGCTAAAAGTTGTTGTGACCAAATACTAAATGGGGAGGCATGAGGGTTCGATCTCGGGACCTCCTCCAACCTACACCCTAAATATTATTCTCCCACCAATAGGACAAACGGCCTCATTATTACATAACCACCCAAAAAGTTTATAAAAGGGGATTTTACGCCAATGTACGAGACAGAGAGAAGAGATCGGGGCATGGATTTCGAGACTGGGCAGGCATTTTGAGATTTTTCCAGACATTTATTTATAGAGGCAGGCATGGAAACCGAGGCAAAGGTGTCTCTTGGGCCTGAAAGTGCCAGACTCAAATCGAGGCATGGAGACAGTCATTTTTAGGTAATTCAATGCCACGAATGCAATGGTGATGTTTGTTTTCTGATCTGAGAAAATATTTTGTAGATTAACTCCAGAATGAGGTATACTTATGTATTTTGCCCAATTCTATTGTGGAGTTAATAAAAAGGCCTACCCATTTGAGAGCAGGACCCAGAGACGTAGTCCACCAGGGACAAACTCCATTATCAAGTTTTTGTGTTCATGTTTCATACTTATTTCTCTTTCCTTTTGAGATTTTCCTTCTTTATGGTGCACTTTAGTTTATGCTCATTTAATACAATTCTTTAATAAGTCACCGAACGAAAAGATCCTGGATCATAAACCATGGTTAAGAATAAGAAACATGGTTTACCATAATCATATCCACATGATCTAGCAAGGTCAACCATATTCATCCTCAGTCAACCATACTGAATCATGGTTAGGTCAACCATGATCAATCATATTTCAACCTTGCTCCATGTCAAGGTCAACCATGATTATGCATAGTCAACCATGGTAAACCATGGTCAGCCATTTTGAAGGTCCACCATAGTCATCATCATGGTCATCTATAGTCATCATCATGGTCATGGTCAAGTTTAGTCATTGTTAAGGTCAACCATGACCAAACTCAACCATAATCAACCATGGTTTTGGCCAACCATGGTCAAATATGGCCAACCACTGTCAATCATGGTTAACCATTGTCATCCATTATAAACCATGGTCAACCATAGTCACCCTTGGTCATGTTAAACAAAGTTCAACCACATTCAACCAAGTTCCTAGTCATGGTCATGCTCAACCATTGTCAACCATAGGAAACCATATTAAACCAAAGTCAACCAAGGCCTACCAATGTTAACCATGGTCATGGTCATTGTCATGGTCAACCATACTTAACCATGGTTGTGGTCAAGCAAGGTCAACCACATTCAACCATGTTGTTGGTCATGGACAACAATAGTCTATGATGATCAACCATGACCATCCATGTGTTGGAAGATTGGTTGTTGTCATTGATGTCAACCCTAGTCATGGGTTTTGGACCGCAAGATTGATAAAGGTATTTGTACATGAAGGAAAATGCACATACATATACAACACCCATAAATGGATAGTATACATCATGTTGTTTCTGGTGGTATGTGGCACATCACGTGGATCCTCATGGTTGAGGAGAATTGAATTTTTGAAGATGACAAAGTGAATTGAAGAAGGAAGTACATGTAGGCCCTAAAGATAATTAAAGAAAAGAATTACAAAATAAGAAAGTGTCGGGTCAGCCCTAATGTTAAAAGGAAGTGACATAAATGGTATAAATAAACATCATTATACATTCATTTGATACAAGTCGAATTTCAGAGGAAATAAGAAGTAAAGAAGGCCGAATTTCAAGGGAGGATGAAGTCTTTTGGTGATGTGTTCTAAGGTGTTCCGGGTAAAATAGTCATAACTTCTTCATCGAGAATCCAAATGATGTGGGACAAATTTCATTGGAAAGAGCACGGACTGTAGTTTCTTTTGTACGAGTTTTAGAATCGGATGTTAAATATTGAGCGTGAGGCATTCTGTACAAGTTCAGTCTCCTGAATAGACCAGAATTGAATAAAGTCTACCATTCTTTCTATAACTTCTTTTTGGGGAGGATTCAAGGAATGAAACTTGGAGGAATTTCAAAGAATACATTGAGTAATATTATATATAGGATCAGAGTACTCCAAGAATTAAGAATTGCAGAAATTGAAGAAGTGTCAGGAAGCATTATCAGGTTCTATGTGATGATTGGTTGATGGTGATGATTTAATGTAAAGTTTTATTATCTCTCATATATTCTTGGGTGGAAGTAAGGGGCAAGGATGGAGAGTTCAACTCTCTCTTGATATTGGAAGATTGTATCTTCCTCTTGGAATTTTATCCCTCCCTTTACATTTGGAAGCTGTAGCTACCTTTGGAAGTCATTACTTCCCTTGAACAATAACCATTGATTATTTCTCATATATTGTGCATGGTGTATTGTGGTGTATTGGTGTAACTCTTATACTATTGTTCATT
>ML791849.1:24996-70470 GCA_009831015.1 Picea engelmannii
CCATCTTCATCTATGCATTCTCATCAAGGACAATACATATTATATTACATCAATCAACAATCAATCAATCCTTTGACATCAATCAATCACTTGACATCAATCAATCAAACCATTGGCATCAATGACAACATGATCCAACAATCCTTGGGTGTGACAGGTGTGTGGGGAACGAGGGACTGTGGGATAGTTGTAGCAGCGGGCACCTTGGACTGAGCAATTTTGTTGAGGATCAGAACTTAGCCTATCACTAGGAACCCTTTATCCCTGGTGGAGTTAAGCCCCAGCTTAGGGATGGCCTGTTGCTGAAAGATTATGAGTAACAAAGTCTATGGTTGGGAGGAATGTCTGAGTTCTGCGCACAGTTGGTGACTTTCATAAAAGATAAGTGTTCTTTATGTGCTTGTCTTGTTTACTATGTGCTTGTTTATCTATGCATGATATCGGTTAATTCTTATATGTTGTCCCATATAAGTAATTGTTGTTATTACGTGTAATGTTGCTTGCACATGTAAGTATGGTGCTATTAAGTTAACCTTGCGGTTTTGGTTATGAGTCTTCAAGAAGAGGATTGAATGGTCGGGTGTGTAGGAAAGTAACATGTCAATATAGGAAGATAAAAATTATGTGTGCATTCAGGAATTTAAACCTCGCGCACGAGGAAATCAAAATTGGCATGTGACGCCAGGGTGGTTGTGTGCACATTGTGTTGGGTGATCAGTATGTTAGTGCACGCACTTGTTTGAGTTACTTATGTTGCTTAAATTTGTGTTAAAGGAGTAAGTTAATGCGGTGCATATCCGTTTGAGGTAGAGCGCATTAATTCAAGTGATATTGTGTAGACTAGAGTATAGTATAGTATCTGAACAATGGATTTTTGGAGTAGCATTGCTCAATAGTATGTCGGGGATGTTACAGTGTGGTATCAAAGCATGTTGTAAGTGGTGGTGGACTCAGTTGGGAGACTAGGTACATTATAGTTTGATTGATTCAAAGCTAAAGAAGTTAGGATTGAGTGACATGGCCTAGCCTAGGGTGGTTGGGGATATTACATTGTGGTATCAGAGCATGTTGTAAGTGGTGGTAATGGGACTCAGTTGGGAGACTAGCTATGTTACAGATTAGTATCAAAGCATATTTTGGAAGAAGTGTGTGGTGTAGCTTAGTTGGGGACGTTACAAATTGGTATCGGAGATATTGGTTCAACATTGGACTTGTATGGGACATATATCAACAAGAAGCATCAGAGCTCCAGTTCAACACTGATCCTGCATGAGTTGAGTTCTACTTAAGACAAAATTCAGACTGAATTATCAGAGATTAGAGCAAGAAAGAATCAGTGAAGAAGGTAAAAAGCATGAAAGATGCATAGATGACTTACAGTCTTAATGATGAATTCATGGATTTGTATGGTTGTTTGGGTGATGATGGTACAAAATCCAAAGAGGAGTGCAAGAAATTGGTGGAAACCATAAAAGGATTGAAAAAATATTTCCAAATCTATAAGGATGATAATGAAAGGTTTATGAGAGCCAAGGAGGAGCAAGATGAATTCAATGTCAAATTGATGCAGAGCCTGGAAAGAATGGAAAAGAAAATAGATAAGGAGACAAATTTGAGTAAGTCAAGAAGTCACAGGTCTCATGATGAGAAAAGAAGAAAAGAAAGAAGTTTTGTTAGGAATCAACCTTACTTGCCAAAGCATTCATTCAAGAAAGCGCGCAATAGTTTGAGTCCATCTCATGTCATGAAGCATAAGAGAAGGACTCGGGTGGAAAAGCTACATGGATAAATAAATAAGATCAAGCCTCCTACCTTTGACGGTGAGAAAAAGAAGGATGAATATGCAGAGACATGGTTGCTAGGTATGAGGATGTACTTCCAGCTGCATAACTATTTTGCGTAGGAAGAAGGGAGAATTTCTATCTTTCAGCTAAAAGGAAAAGCATTAATGTGGTGGGATCAGTTTGTGAAAGTGCTACACATTGATGAGAAGAAAGTTACTTAGAGGGAATTCAAGAGTCATTTTCAAAATAAATACATAACCAAGTGGTACTATGACAAGAAAATGAAGGATTTATTCAAACTCAAGCTTGGGAGTATGACAATAGATAAGTATGAAAGAAAATTATTAGATATGTTGAAATATGTTGCATTCATCCAGGATGAGCAAGTTAAAATTCAGAGTTACTTGAGTGGGTTGCCTTCAGTTATCAGTGAAAAGATACAGTATGATGACCCTAAGACATTGGAGGAAACTATAAGGTGTGTTAAGTGTATTTATGAGAAACAAAGGGGAAGGTCGAATTTCCAAAAGGATTGGGAATATAAGATCAAGAGAAATATGGAGCAAAGGAAGAAGTGGCCTAAGCCACTATTTTTCAGAAATATTGTGCAAGGACTGCCAACTCTCCAAGAGCCCATAATTTCAAAGACAGTGGGGAAAAATCCATGGAAAAAATCAATTTAATGTTGGAGTTTTGGCAGGAATCATATATGCAAATATTTCCCTCAAAGAGGTGATAAAGTGAGGATTTCACACAGTGTATAGCAAGCTACAAAAGTTGAGGACATGGGAAGAAATGTGCCAAGGATTTACGCAATGTTGGATAACAAGTAGGTTGAATTTTAGTCGCACGTGATCGAGGTGGAAGGTAATATTAATGACCAACCCATCACTATTTTAATTGACTCATGAGATATTCATATTTATCTACATCCTAAGATGGTGGAAAGATTCCAATTTTCGAGGAGCAAGCTTGGAAAACCTTGGTTGGTGTAGTTAGCTACAGGGGAAAAAAGGAAAATTAATGAAATGGTTAATTCAAGTCCAGTGGATATGAATGGACTACTGATCTAGGAGGAAATTGGTGGTGACCCACCTATTCCACTGGCTCAAAATAGGGGTTTCCACCTTAGTAGTTTTTCTACAGTTTTTCAGGTCCTAAACTTTTGGGGTCGTTTTGAGGCCCTAAACATCATTTTTTGGGCCTGCCACAATCACGCGGTAGGATTCATCCAGAGTGTGATGGAAAAAAATTTATTCCTCAGCTAGACCTTTCAAATGAGCTATCATACACCCCAAGTAGAGATCGAATGAAAAATTTACTCCCTTGGGAAGTTGATGTACCAACTACCCCCATCAAGGCCCGCAAACCTTTTTTTCATTTCATCTTTCTGGGTTAGAGTTTTGGATTTTATTTATGTTAAAAAATCCTCTAGAGCCTCATTGTAAACATCATCATCTTCTTTCGAATGAGCGTAGACATCACATATTTTTTCAAAGATAAGTTGCCACCATTCTAGTGAGTCATTCACTCTGTAATTTTATAGTTTCTATACATTCTCTCATTAATAAAAAATTGTTCATTAATTTATTTATGTGTTTATTGAAATATCTTTGTATATTTCATTGTTATATCTCGGCCTTCATTTCATTATTAAAATAATATGAATCATTGGTATCAAAGAAGGCTACTCCTTGTCGTTTCTTAGTGCATGTCCCCGACGAGGTCAAGGTATAGAGATTTGGGTCTGAAGATAGCTTCTCTTGAGGAAAACTTCTCTCGCCGGCCCAAGCAGCCTCCCATGGTGGAAGAAAAGAGAAATGTAGGAGAGGAATATCCCATCAAGTTGTTTCTCATGGAATCTCTCATGCAACAGAGGAACGAGATGTTGTATAATATTTCCCAAATCCTTCAATTATTGCCGACAATAATAGGCATGTCTTCGTCAAGAAATCACTTTGGAGACTCTACCCCATTCAAGGTACAAGTTAATTTTTATATTCCCATATTTGAAGGTCAGATCGATGCAGATTCTTTGGAAAACTGGTTAAATTTGATAGAAGGTTATTTCTATGTTCACAATTTTTTTTACAGAGAAAAGATCACCTTTGCACTCCTTAAGGCTCTCCCCCATATCAAACATTGGTGTGAAACTTACTAGGAGAAAAATTCCATAGAGGAGTCTAGAATATTTGGGGTCAAGCCCACTTGGTTTTTTTTTTATGGATGCAGTCAAGGAACAATATTACCCTATGGGAAACTATGATGACCAATACATGAGATGGACCACACTGCATCAAAAGCGGGACCAAAAAGTGTCATAGTTCACAAATACCTTCCATACCTTGCTCACCAAGCTGGGTATCAAATACTATTAGTGGCATATGGTTCTGAAATACCATGGGGCCCTACATAGGTACATCCAAAACGAAATGAATTTTCTAGGCATCTCATCATTAAGAGCCACTTATAGATATGTTTTCAAAATCAAGCAGAAATTTAAGCAGCAGAACAAGCGGGAATTTGGGTTTGCAAATCCACAACAACCAAATTATGTTAAAGGAAACCCTAACTCACAAAAAATTCAACCTCAAGACAATCAGTCCAAGCCACAAGAAAATAAGGGTAATGGGAAGACGAACAAGGACATTGGGAAGTGGTGTGACTTCCACAAAATCCCCTGGCACAACACAGATGAATGTCGCTCAAAAAAATCATTGGTGATCGAGCTCAAAGAACTAGATCTGAACCCCAACTTGGAATGATTTAGACAATAATAGAAAGAGACAAATAATTTATGTAGAATCCACTATTATTGTCATGACCGCAACAATCCAACCAGAAGAACCAAAGGATCCTAAGGAGGGGGAGCTCCTTTTCCATTTACAGATGTGTGTGAAGGGAACCCTGTTGAATTTATTATTGATAGTGGAATCTAGAAGAACCTCATCTTAGCAAAGGTCATCAATAATATGGATTTTTCGACAACACCACACCTGCATCCATACACATTGGATGGATTCACCAAGGACGAGATCTTTGTGTCAGCTAGCAGTGCCACATGTCATACGGCATCAAGCCCTTCAAGGATGAGGTATTGTGTGATGTTTCCCCAGTGGAAGTCAGCGATGTTATATTATTCCAGCCATATATGTGGAAGCTTCATGTTGTTTATGAGTCTCTACCCCGTATCATCATTGTTACTCTGGGGGGCCAGCCCTATAGGATACCAGAGGTAGTTCTGACTACTGTACCGAAAAAATAGAGTCGCAAATTAATCTCTCACACTGAAAAATTTAGCCTCTTCATAACTTGGTCAGAAGAGAAGGAAACTACAACCACTGCAACCTCAGCCCAATACCCTTCTATCCAACATAAGAAGATCAACAAGAGTGTAGAAGAGCACCAAGATATTCTTTCTGCACCTACGAGGGTTCCTCCACACTGCCTTATCAAACCAAGTTATGATAAATCCCTTAATGTTCTTTGTGTTTCATCTTCACCAACACAATCCTCCCACACTCTAGAATATCATGCAAACATATTGTTTAAAAAAATCCAATCCCACCAAAAATAGGTTCATAACAACCTTCAACAAGCTAAGAAAGAAAACTTCTTCAGCAAAGCAAGCAGCTCACCAAGGTTCAGATTCAACAAAAGCTTCCTTGAGGACTTCATGCAATGGATACCATTGCTTCCTAAAGAGGTATGATTGTTCCAAGTGGAAATTGGTGGCCACCCACCTATTCAACTGGTTCAAAACAAGGATTTTTACCTTGGTAGTTTTTCTACATCTTTTTGGGTCTTAAACTTTCGGGGTAGTTTTGAGGCCCTAAAAAACGTTTTTTGGGCCCGAAACAGTCACACTATAGGCTATATCCTGATTGTAATGTAAAAATGTGTAGTCCTCGAATAGACCTATCAAATGAGATATAGTGTGCCCCAAACAGAGATCGTATGAAAAACTTACACCCTTGGGTAGTTGACGTACCAACTACCCCCATCGAGGCCTGCAAACCTTTTCGTGTTTCATATTCTGTGGTTAGGTTTTTGGATTTTATTTATGTTAAAAAGGCCTCTAGAGCCTCATTTTAAACATCATCATATTCTTTCGAATGAGCATAGCCATCACATCTCTTCTCGGAGATAAGATGCAACCATTCTAGCGAGTCATTCACTCTGTAATTTTACAATTTTTATTAATGATTTTAATACATTCTCTCATTAATAAAAATTGTGCATTACTTTATTTATGTGTTTATTGCAATATCTCTGTATATTTAATTGTTATATCTAGGCCTTCATTTCATTCTCAAAATAATCTATATCAACTATGCACAAAGGCTGATTTGAATACCATAGCTTTGGGTTCGTATGATTGCCTCATTGGTATGGATTGGTTGGACTAGCACCATGTTGTCATGGATTGTTATAATAAGGCATTTACTTGCTTGGATGAGGAAGGAAACTTAAGATCAGTTCAAGTAATTCCAAGATTTTTGACTATCATAGAATTTTTAGCCTTGCAACTGAAGAAAAGCTACAGGAAAGGATGTCAAGTATTTGTAGCGCACATAAAAGAGGAACCTAAGGATAAAGTGCCAAGTGTTGAAGACTGCGTAGCACTGAAAGAGTATGAGGATGTATTTAAAGAGATATCGGTATTTCCTCCAAAGAGGCATATTGATTTCTCTATAAATCTGATGCTAGTAGAAACACATGTATCCAAGACTCCTTATAGGATGAGTATGCCAGAATTGAAGGAGTTGCAGATGCAACTTGAAGAGCTTCTGAAGAAGGGGTATATACACCCAAGTGTGTCACCGTGGAGTGCGTCGGTTTTATTTGTGAAAAATAAAGATGGTACGCTGAGAATTTGTATAGACTTCAGGCAGTTGAACAAGCTAGCAGTAAAGAACAAGTATACATTGCCAAGGATAGATGACCTCTTTGATCAATTGCGGGGGGCACGGATATTTTCAAAGATTGATCTCAAATATGGATATCAAAAAGTGAGAATAAAATAGGAAGACATCAGCAAAGCTTCTTTTAGAACAAGGTATGGTCATTACAAGTTTACAGTAGTTCCATGTGGGTTGACTAATGCACCAGTTGTCTTCATGTGTTTGATGAATGGAGTTTTTAAAAGTTATTTATATAAGTTTGTCATTGTATTTCTGGATGACATAATTATTTACTCAAAGTATGAAGAAGAGCATGAGAAACACTTGAGGATGGTACTAAAGGTATTGAGGGATCATCATCTTTATGCAAAGTTGAGCAAGTGCTCATTTCAGCGACATATTCATTATTTGGGTCATATTATTTCTAAGGAAGGAATAGTTGTGGATCCGGAAAAGATAAAATCCTTTTAGGAATGGACGACATCGAGAAATTTTGTAGAGGTGATATCCTTTATGGGACTTACAGGTTATTACATAAGGTTTATTGAAGGATTCTCATAGATTGTGCATCCAATTACATCTTTCCAAAATAAAGGTGTGCGATTTGAATGGACTTCGGATTGTGCAAGGAGTTTTTAGCACTTGAAGAGTTTGTTAACAAGTGCGCCAATTTTGAAAATTTATTATATTGATGAAGACTTCATTGTGTGCATGGATGCATGCAAGGTGGGACTCAGTGGATTCATGAGTCATAATGGACATGTGGTGTGTTACGAATCAAGAAAGTTGAAAGAGCATGAAAATATCTATGCCACTCGTGACTTGGAATTGGTATTCATAGTGCATGCCTTGAAGATGTGGTGACATTGTGTTATGGATAAAACATTTGAAATGAGAACACGCCATTGTGGTCCAAAGTATAAGTTTGGACAGACAAATTTGAATGTCAGGAAAATCAGGTGGTTAGAATTCCTCAGTGAGTATGACTTTGACATAAAGCATACTAGAGGAAAAGAGAATAAGGTGGATGACGCACTTAGCAAGAGGGTGCATGAGATGCATGCTACAACCATTAGCATGTATAAATTAGATTTCTGTGACAGAATTTTAGAAGTTTCCAAATCAGATATGTGCTATGTGGATATAAAGGATACTTTACTACAGGGTATGTCGTAGCAGAAGTTTGAAGATTATGAACTAAGAGATGATGGGGTCCTCACGTATACATGAAGATTATATATGTCAAATGACCAGGAGTTTAAGGGAATGATTTTGTTAGAGATACATAAGGTTCCTTATGCGAGACATCCAGGTTTCCAGAAGACAATTGTCACAGTCAAGAACCATACTTTTGGCTAGGTATGAAAAAGGAGGTTGTTTATTTTATTGCTAGATGTTTTGAATGTAAAAAGGTCAAGGTTGATCACAAGCATCTAGCTGGTTTTCTACAACCTTTCCCATTCTTGAATGGAAGTGGGAAGTTGTGACCATGGACTTCATAACTAAGTTTCCTATAATTTCTAAGCAACATGATTCTATTATGATGGTGGTGGACAAGCTTACTAAAGATTCCCATTTTATTCCAGTGAAGTCAGTGCACAAGGAAGTCGACATTGTTGATATTTACATGCGATAAATTTCCAAGATGCATGGTGTACCTAAGACAATTGTTTCTTACAGAGATTCCAAGTTCACCTCAAACTTTTGGAAAGGGCTATTCAAAGGATTTGGAAGAAATTTGAATTTCATTGCAACCTATCACCCTGAGTCATATGTACAAACAAAGAGGGTAAATTAGGTGATTGAATATATGCTCATTATGTATGTGATGGATAAGACATAAAAATGGGAAAAGTACCTTCATTTGGTAGATTTTTGTTACAAGATTGGGTATCAGACATCTTTAAAGATGATCTCATTTAAAGAACTTTATGGCAGAAAGTGAAACATGCCAGTGAGTTGGGACATCCCACCAGACCACACAATAGTTGGGCCAGATCTACTTTGGGAAATGGAGGAGAATATGGTAAAGATCAAGAAAAAATTAAAGGTTTCCCAAGACAGCCAGAAAATATGCACATATAAAGGAAAAACCCACAGAGATTTTAAATTGGTCGATCTCGTGTTTTTGAAAGTAAAGGCCAGGTGCAATTCCCTCAAGTTGGGGAAGTTTTCTAAGTTAGCAACGTGCTCCTGTGGACCATTTGAAATCCTTGAAAGGATTGATCATGTCGCATATATGCTTGCATTTCCTAGATCCTTGTGTATTCATAATTTTTTCAATGTGTCACTGCTTAAGAAGTATGTACCTGATGTTAATCATATTATTGATTGGAATGTGATTCAGGTGGAGCCAGAAGGCGATTTTCAAGTGCGATCGGCTTTCATATTGGATCGAAAAATAAAGAAACTCCATAATCGAGACATGGAGTTGGTAAAGGTCCAATGGACTTGGTAGG
The DNA here is from genome assembly GCA_009831015.1 of Picea engelmannii. Classification (NCBI taxonomy): domain Eukaryota; kingdom Viridiplantae; phylum Streptophyta; class Pinopsida; order Pinales; family Pinaceae; genus Picea; species Picea engelmannii. Next base: position 34,144 of record ML791849.1, read on the forward strand.
GTCCTGATGATGAAACCTAGGAGCAGGAGGATGTGATGCAGGTAGAGTAACCTCATCTTTTTGAAAACAAATTGAAATTTTTGTATGTACATGTGTAAATGATGCACTGAGGATGGTGCATAAATAAGGGGGAGGAGAATGTAATTTCCCTAGTCCAAAACCCTTTGTAATTGTACATATAGGGGGGTGAGTCATGGTATCAACTTTAAATGTAAATGTACATTTAGGTTGGTGAGCCTTAGGCACTAAGTTTTGATGTTGTGCGCACCTGAGTAGTGCATGGAGTATTGTATCAAAGATAGGGTGCACACTTTTCATAGTGTTGTGTGCACCTGGGTAAGTCCACTAGAATGACCTGGTAGTGCACACAGAGATAAGTTATATATATGGTTGTATATGTATTGAGTCCAGAGAGCCTATGTGATTATGAGGTTGGTGACCTGGGACACAGATAGACCATTGTGCCTATCCATGTAAATGTAATCACAGTTATTAATATAATATTACATCGTTGTGTGTAGGCAAACTCAGATGAAAAGAGATGGGGGGTTGACTCCACCGGAAAAAGGGAAACAGGGGTGAGACTTAAGTCTTTGGGAATATTTTATAATATTTCCAGAAAATTCTAATGATGGATAATTATTTTATCCTAAGTTCTTGAGGGCAAGGAATGAGTCACCAAGTGGCTTAAGCTACTTATGTAGGTGACAGGTGTCGATTTTAAGGCATGAAATATATATTGGTGGCCTTAGTGTATTTTGGGGGATATTCAGATTATTTTTAGGATGGACTCTTGTGTGCATAAGGGGTCAGTTTTGGAAGAGGATGACTATTACCTTAACTACACAAAGAATCTTGTAAGGATTTGTGGGGATTGTAATCGTATTTTTAATGTCGAAGAGACAGGTTGTCAGGCCCATGAGCATTCTCTCAAGGTTATATATTTTTTGTTGAAGAAGTGGGTTGTCAGGCCCATGAGCATACTCTATAGGTGAGAGTTATGATGGGAATTTCTCCCTGATGCAAGGGAATTAGTCGCATGGCTCAGAAACTTCATGTTCTTCCTGTTGTTGGTCACCCTGGAAGGGAAGTGGGGAAGTCAAAGGACTCTTGAGAAGATAAGGGGCACTTCCTTGGGTGTGATAGGTGCATAGGGAATGAGGAACTATAGGCTAGTGTAGCAGTGGGCACCTTGGACTGAGAAATTTTTTTTAGAATAATACCTTAGTTTGTCGCTAGGAACCATTTTTCCCTAGTGGAGCTAAGCCCCATCTTGGGGGTGATCTGTTACTATAAGATTATGAGCAACAGAGTCTATGGCTAGGAGGAACATCTATGTTTTGCGCACGGTTGGTGACTTTCATAAAAGATAAGTGTTCTTTATGTGTTGATATTTTTACTATGTTCTTATTTATTTATGTTTGACATGGTTATTTATTGTATGTTGTCACATATAAGTAATTGTTGTTATTTTTTTTTAATGTTGCTTGTGCATGTAAGTGTGGTGTTGTCATTCAGTATTGCAGACGTGCATAAGTATGACAGTTATTGATAGTATTTCCTATTAAGTTATCCTTTTATAGTGGTCATGTGTCTCTGAGGAAAGGATTGAATGGTTGGGTGTGCATGAAAGTAGCATGTGTGCATAGGAGGTTGTAAATTGTTTGTGCATACAAGGAATTACACCACACGCACAAGGAAAGAAGAATTGGTGTGTGACACCTAGGTGGTTGTGTGCACAATTTTGTTGTGTGATCAATATGTTGGTGCATGTAGTTGTGTCAGTTATTTCCATTGCGTAAAGTTGTGTTAAAAGGAGTAATTTAGTGTGGCGCATCTCAGTTTGAGGTTGAGTGCATTACTTCAAGTGATATTGTGCATACTAGAGTTTAGTATAGTATCTGCACAGGGGATTTTTGGAGTAGCATGGCCTAGTAGTATGTTGGGAATGTTACAGTTTGGTTGATTCAGAGGTACAAAAGTTGGTATTGAGTGACATGGCCTAGCCTGGGGTGGTTGCAGACATTACATTCTAGTATCAAAGAAATCTCATACCATGTTGTAAGTGGTTGTAACGGGACTCAGTTGGGAGAGTGGGTACATTACAATTTGGTATCAAAGAATATTTTGGAATAAGTATGTGGCGTAGCTCAGCTAGGGAGGTTGGGGATGTTACATTGTGGTATCATAGCATGTTATAACTAGTGGTAACAAGAATCAGTAGGGAGAATGGGTACGTTATAGATTGGTATCAAATATATTGGTTAAACATTGGACTTGTATGGTCCAAAGGTCATTAAGAATCATCATAGCTCTAGTTTTAATACTAATCCTGCATGAGATGAGTTATATTCAAGAAAAAAATTTAGCTAGTAAGTGACCGAATTTGTAATTTCAGCATAGCCTTGGTGCGCATTAAAAAAGGATGCGCATATGTGCATGATAATTACATGATATTGAGAAGTGTGGAACTGAAACTACGTAGTAAACAATGGTGCATGGGAGTGAGCACTAAAGTTTTGGGGCTGCGCAGAATAAATTGCGGTGCATGTGAATTACTAATACGCGGTGTACAAGTTAAAAATTGACATCGTGCATTGGAATGTGTTGAATATGAGTGCACGCATGGACTTTAGAAGAAAGGATTCTAACAAGATGGTGTAGATTTTTCATGAATTTGTCTAACAAATCTTTTTTTCATCACATTTTGTAGAATTATCAGTGGTTAGATCAAGAAAGAATCAGTGCAGAAGGTCAAAATAATGGAAGATAAGTAGAGGAACTATAGTCCTAATGATGAGTTATTGGATTCGTATGTTGGTTTGGGTGTTGATGGTACATAATCCAAGGAGGAGCACATGAACTTGGTGGAAACCATAAAGGGACTGCAAAAGATGTCCAAAGTTATAACGTTGATAATGGAAGGTTTATTATAGGATAGGAGAAACAAGATGACTTCAATGTCAAATTGATGCAAAGCCTAGATAAACTAGAAAAGAAAATGAATAAGGATACATAGTTGAGTAGGTCAAGAATTTGCAAGTCTCATGATGATAAAAGAAGAGAATCAAGGAGTGTTGGTAGACATCGACCTCACTCGCCAAAGAATTATTTTAGGAAAGCACATAGTAGTTCGATTCCAGTACTTCTAACTGCATAATTATTCTGCACGGGTAGAAGGGAGAATTGTTATCTATCAGCTAAAAGGAAAAGCATCAATGTAGTGGGATCGGTTTGTGTAAGTGCAACACATTGATGAGAATAAAGTTACGTGGAGGGAGTTCAAGAGGTATTTCCAAAAGAAATACTTAACCAAGCAGTATTATGACAAGAAAATGAAGGAGTTCTTCGAACTCAAGCTTGGGAGTATGACGATAGATGAGTATGAAAGAAAATTATTAGAGATTATGAAATATGTCACATTCATCAAGGATGAGAAAGTTAAAATTAAGAGGTGCTTGAGTGGGTTTCCTTCAGTTATCAGTGACAAGATACAATATGATGACCCTAAGACATTGGAGGAAACTATAAGGCGTGCTAAGTCTCTTTATGAGTAGCAAAGGGAAAGGATGACTTTCCAAAAGGCTTGGGAAGATAAGATGAAGAGAAATATGGAATAGAGGAAGAAGGGGGCTAAGGCACCATTTTTCAGAAACACTATGCAAGGACAGTTGACTCTCCACGAGCCTAGAATGTTAGATACAGTGGGAAAAAATCCATGGAAGAAATCTATTTGGTGTTGGAGTTGTGGCGAGAATCATATGTGTAGATATTTCCCTCAAATAGGTGATAAAGCGAGGATTGTGCACAGTGTACAACAAGTTGTGAAAGTTGAGGAAATGGGCAGAAATATGCCAAGGATTTATGCAGCATTGAATAACAAGCAGGTTGAGTTTCAGTCACACATGATCGAGGTGGAATGTAAGATTAATGACCAACCCATTGTTATTTTAATTGAATCAGGAGCTATTCATAGTTATCTAGATCCTAAAATGGTGGAAAGATTCCAATTTCCAAGAATCAAACTTGAAAAATGTTGGTTGGTGCAGTTAATTATAGGAGGAAAAAGGAAAATTAATGAGATGGTTAAGGCATGTCCAATGGAAACGAATGGACTTGGCACAAAAATTTATTTGAATATCACACCTTTGGGTTTGTATGATTGCCTCATTGGTATGGATTGGTTAGACGAGCACCATGTTTTCCTAGACTGTAATAATAAGGCATTTACTTTCCTGAATGAGAAAGGAAATTTGAGAAGACTTCAAGGAATTCCAAGAGCTCTAACTATCAGAGAAGTTTCAACCTTGCAATTAAAGAAATGCTACAGGAAAGGATATCAAGTATTTGCATCACACATGGAAGAGGCACCTAAGGATAAAGTTTCAAGTGTTGAAGACTGTGTAGTACTAAAAGAGTATGAGGATGTCTTTAAAGAGATACTGGGATTGCCACCAAAAAGAAGATATTGATTTCTCCATAAATCTGATGTCGATAGAAACACATGTATCCAAGACTCCTTATAGAATGAGTACACCAAAATTGAAGGAGTTGTAGATGAAACTTGAAGAGATTTTGACGAAGGGGTATATATGGCGAAGTGTGTCACCTTCCAATCTGCCATTTTTATTTGTGAAAAAAAAAGATGGTACGTTGAGACTTTGTATCAACTTCAGGAAGTTGAACAAGGTAACAGTAAATAACAAGTATCCATTTCCAAGTATAGATGACCTCTTTGATCAACTGCAAGGTGCACAAATATTTTCAAATATTTTCAAATATTGATCTTAAATCTGGATATCACCAAGTGAGAATAAAAGAGGAATACATCAGTAAGACTTCCTTCATAGCAAGTTACGGTCATTACGATTTTACAATGGTTCCATTTGTATTGTCAAATGCACCAGTTGTCTTCATGTGTTTGATGAATGGAGTTTTCAAAATTTATTTAGATAAGTTTGTCATTGTATTTTTGGATGACATACTTATCTACTCAAAGTCTGAATAAGAGCATGAGAAGAAATTTAGGATGGTACTGCAGGTATTGAGGGAGAATCAAATTTATGTAAAGTTGAGCAAGTATTCATTTTATCAGCGATAGATTCATTGTTTGGGTCATATCATTTCCAAGGAAGGAATAGTTGTGGATCCAGAAAAGATAAAATCCATTGAGGAATGGACAACACCAAGAAATTTCGTAGAGGTAAGGTACTTTATGGGACTTGCAGGTTACCACATAAGGTTTATTGAAGGATTCTCACAGATTATGCATCCAATTACACCTTTGCGAAATAAAGATGTGTGATTTGATTGGCTTTTCCGACCAATCATGAAAACTCCAACCACAGAAATATTTTTAATCATGTGTGATTTGATTGGACTCTGGAATGTGCAAGGAGTTTTCAACACTTGAAGATTGTGTTAACAAGTGCGTCAATTTTGAGAATTGTTGATCATGATGCAGACTTTGTTGTGTGTAGGGATGCATGTAAGAAAGGGATCGATGGAGTCCTTAGTCATAATGGGCATGTGGTGTGCTACAAGTCAATAAATTTAAAAGAGAATAAAAGTGTCTATGCTACCCATGACTTAGAATTGGCAGCTATAGTGCATGTCTTGAAGATGTGGTTGCATTATCTTATGGGTAAAATATTTGAGTTAAGGACAAGCCATAGTGGTTTGAAGTATATGTTTGGACAACCAAGTTTTAATTCCAGACAAATAAAGTGGTTAGAATTTCTCAGTGAGAATGAATTTGACATAAAGCACATCATAGGAAAGGAGAAAAAGGTGGTTGACACACTCAGCAAGAGGGCACATGAGATGCATGCTACAACCATTACCATGTATAAATTGGATTTGTGTGAAAAAAAATTAGAATTTTCCAAATCATATATGCACTATGTTGACTTAAATGGACCTTTACAGTAGAGTATGTCGCAGCAGAAATTTGAAGGTTATGAGCTAAGAGAGGATGGAATCCTCATGTATAGACGTACATTTTATGTGCCAAATGATCAAGAGTTGAAGAGCCTGATATTGTCAGAGATGAATAAGGTTCCTTATGTTGCACGTCCAATTTATTAGAAGACAATTGTCATGGTCAAGAAGCAATAATTTTGTCTAGGTATGAAAAAGGAAGTTGCTGATTTTATTGCTAGGTGTCTTGAATGTCAGAAAGTCAAGACTGAGCACAGACATCCAGCTGGTTTAATACATCCTTTTCCCATTCCTAAGTGGAAGTGGGAATTTGTTACCATGGACTTCATAAATAAGTTTCCTAGGACTTTTAAGTAACATGATTCTATAATTTATGGTGTTGGTAGAAAATCTTACAAAAGATTCCCTTTTTATTCCAATGAAGTCAGTGCACAAGGCAGTCAACATTGATGAGATATACATGTGAGAAATTTCCAAGTTACATGGTGTACCTAAGGAAATTGTGTTTGAAATATATTCCAAGTTCACCTCAAACTTTTGGAAAGGGATATTCAAAGAATTTGGAACAATTCTAAACTTTAGCATAGCATATCACCCTGAATCAAATGGACAAACAGAAAGGGTAAATAGGGTAATTGAATATATGCTTAGAATGTATGTGATGGATACGCCATCAAAATGGGAATACTATCTTCATTTGGTATAGTTTTATTACAACCATGGGTATCATACATATTTAAAGATGATCCCATTTGAAGCACTTCATGGAAGAAATTCCAACACGCTAGTGAGTTGGGACAACCCAGCAGATCGCGTAGTGGTTGGGCCAGATCTGCTCCAGGAAATGGAAGAGCGGATGGTAAATATTAGGAAAAATTTTAAGGCTTCCCAAGACAAGCATAAAAGTTATGGAGATAAAGGAATAACCCACAGATATTTTAAAGTGGGAGATCATGTGTTTTTTAAAGTGAAGGCTAGGCACAATTCCTTGAAGTTGGTAATGGGTTCTAAGTTAGTAGCGCGTTATTGTGGGCCCTTTAAAATCCTTGAAAGGATTGGTCTTGTCACATATATTATTTCATTGTATGCATCCTCGTGTATTCATAATGTTTTCCATGTGTCATTTCTTAAAAAGTATGTACTTGATGCTAATCATATTATTGATTGGAATGTGATTCAGGTGGAGCCAGAAGGAGATTCTCAAGTGAGACTAGTTTGCATATTGGATTGGAAAATCATACAACTCTGAAATCAAACCATGGAGTTGGTAAAGGTCCAATGAACCTGGTATAGTCCTGAGGATGTAGCCTAGGAGCACGAGGATGCTATGCGGGTAGAGTATCCACATATTTTTAAAATTTTTTGAAAGTTTTGTATGTACATGTGCAAATGATGCATTGAGGACAGTGCATAAATAAGGGGGAGGGGAATGTAATGTCCCTGGATCGAAACCATTTGTAATTGTAAATATAGGTTGGTGAGTCATGGTATCAACTGTAAATGTAAGTGTACATTTATTTCAGTGAGTCATTGGCACTAAGTTTTGATGGTGTGCACACTTGAATAGTGCGCGGAGTATTGTATCAAAGACAGGGTGTGCACATCTCATAGTGTTGTGCACACCTAGATAAGTGTGCACATATCACAGTGTTTTGTGCACTTGAGTAAGTGTGTGGGAATGACCTGGTAGTTCACGCAGAGTTGAGTTATATATGTGTGTGTATATATGGTTGTATATGTATTGAGGTCGAAAATCCTGTGTGACTGGTGAGTCGGGACATAGATAGGCCAGTGTGCCTATCCATGTAAATGTAATCACAGTTATTAATATAATATTACATCATTGTGCATAGACAGACTCAAATGAAAAGAGATGGGGGGATGACTCCACCAGAAAAGGGAAAAGGGGGGTGGGACTTAAGTCTTAGAGGAATATTTTATAATATTTCTAGAAAAATGTAATGTTGGATAATTATTTTATAATGAGTTTCCATGGATGGGACCAATTCACCAAGTGGATAAAACTACTTCTGAGGGTGACAAGTGTCTAATTTAAGGCGTGAAATATATATTGTTGTCCTTAGTGTATTTTTTGGGGGAATTCATTCATGATTCAGTTTCTTGTGAGTAGAAGGGGGTCAGATTGTATGGAAAATCCAATTATTACCTTATCTGTAGAGGGAAGCTTTGAAGGAGTTGCGGTGTTGTAAACATAGTTTTACTATCGAAGAGGTGGGTTTTCAAGACAATGAATAGTATCTATGGGTGAGATATTCGTTTCTAAGAAGCAAGTTTCCAGGCCCAAGAGCATACTCTCCAGGTGATAGTATTGTTGAGAATTGTTGCCTGGTGCGCTAGAAATTAGTCGCAAAGCTCGGATACTTCCTGTATGTCTTATTGTTTGTAACCATGGAAGGGAAGTGGGGCAGATGAAGGAATTTTGTGTAGAGAAGGGGCACAATTCCTTGGGTGTAACAGTGCATGGGGAATGGGGGACTATAGGCTAGTTGCAGTAGTGGGAACCTAGGATTGAGCAATTCTGTTGAGAATCAAACATTAGCTTGTCGCTAGGAACCCTTTTTCCCTGGTGGAGTTATGCCCCAAATCAGGGCTGACATGTTGCTGAAAGATTACGAGAAACATAGTCTATGGCTGGGAGGAAAATTGGATCTTTTCACGCAGTTGGTGACTTTTAAAAAAGATAAGTGTTCTTATGTGCTTGTCTTGTTTACCGTGTTCTTGTTTATCTATGCTTGATATGGGTTCATTCTTGTATGTTATTCCATATAAGTAATTGTTTTTATTATGTATTATGTTGCTTTCACATGTAAGTATGGTACTTATAGCATTTATTTCTAGTTGTGCATGGACATGACAATTGTTGATAGTATTTCCTGTTAAGTTAACCTTGTAATGTTGGTTATGAGTCTTCAAGAAAAGGTTTGAATAGTCATGTGCACAAAGAAAACTATGTGTGCATCAGAGGTTGGAGTTACTTGTGCATATAGGAAAGAAGTTTTCATGCACAAGTAGGACACATTTAGCATGTGATTCTAGGGTGGTTGTGCACACAATTGTGTTGTATGATCAGTATGCTAGTGCATGTAGTCGTTTAAGTTATTCCCGCCATGTAAAGTTGTGTTAAAAGGAGTAATTTAGTGTGGTGCATCTCATTTTGAGGTTGAGTGCATTACTACAAGTGATATTGCATAGGATTTTGTTTAGAGTAGAATATATGTAGTGGATTTTTGGAGTAGTGTTGTTCAGACATAGTATGTTGGGGATGTTACGGTTTGGTTAATGCAGAGCTAAAGAAGTTGAGGTTGTGTGATGTGTCCCAACCTGAGGTGGATGGGGACATTATAGGTTGGTATGAGAGCAATATCAGAGCTTTTTGTAGTAGCATGGACCAGCCTGGGTGGCTGCGGATGATTCTCTCCACAAATCCAACACTGAATAGATTGTTTCCATGGATTTTTCCCCATTATCTCTGACATTCTGGTCTCCTGTAGCTTTGGTTTTTCTTGCGTATTATTTCTGAAAAATGTTGGCTTATCCCCCTTCTTCCTCTGTGTCACGTTAATTTTCATCTTATCTTCCCAATCCTTTTGGAAAATTATTCCCCTTTGTTGCTCATAAATACACTTAGCGTGACTTATGGTTGTTATATTTTCATTAGTTTTTTTAACATTAGATTTACCATAGAATTTTTATCTTCTTTTAACATTCAATAATCATATACTGAAATATATAATAAACAGATAAACAAGCACAATAAGACACAAAGATTTATACAAGGAAAACCCCAAACTTGGGGAAAAACCCAACCAACTTTTCTTAGAGAGAATATTCCAATACAACTATGAACAGGATCTAATCACAAGAGAAAACCAAAAATGAAGAACCAAATACTTATCTCTTCTTCTTTTCAAACCCTGGCGAGGGTAGACAACTGAGTCACCACAGAACTGGTACAAGATAGACACATCACTAAAGCAAGATAGCGCACCACATAAATGGCACAATTGGTAACTGCAACTGGCATGAAGCAACTAGGAATCACCACACAACCTTAGAACAAATCTTCCATAGGTAGCACACAAGAGAGATCACAAAGAACCACCAAGAATATTCTTCCCCAAGTGGGGCGCACTCTCCAATAGAACCAAAAATTGGAAATAGAAAAACTGTAGATGCAACTGCAACTGCAATTTCCTAGTGCACACGACAGAAGGAGAACTGTGTGGTTTTACAAATGAACTGACCCAAAATTGTATTTATACTAATATGGGCATGTGTCTAGGGCCAACTTCTTATTATNTTTATGTGGCCCAACTTCTCTTCCTGGAAATTACATTTCCACATTATTATTATTTTATGTGGGCTTACTTCTCTTCTGTGGTATTCTATTTCACTTTATTCTTTTATGAGGTGTTCTTAAACTATTCAATGGTCTTCCTTTGACTTCATGGAATCATCTTCTTCTCTAATAAAAGTTTTCCAAGATGAAAATATCTCTCACAGCTACCAAAACATCAACACTCCCTCTTAGATATGGAGGTATATTTACACAATGTCTTCATCTAGTAGTCCACTAACTACTCTGCAATAAACTAGTAGCATATAGATACTACCATGCCATCGGTAGATCGAATCATCTGCCACAATATCTATGACTATGTTGCAATCAATCAATAGCACATAGATACTTCCAAGCAGTCTGGTAATCTCCATGGAAATCAACCAGTAGCACACAACTACTATAATTCCATCCAATGGAACAAAAATGTTTCCAAGTCATAGTAGTACACAACTACTATCATAGTGGTACACAACCACTGCTATAGTATTACACAACTATTGTCGAGTGATACATAATCACCTCCAATGCTACATAACCACTGTTATAGTAGTACACAACTATTGTCCAGTGATACAAAATAACTGCTAGTGGTACACAACCACTACTATAGTAGTACAAAAATATTGTCCAGTGATACACAATCACTTCTAGTGGTACAGAACCATTGCTATAGTAGTACACAACTATTGTCCAGTGATACACAATCACCGCCAGTGATACACAACCACCGCTATAGTAGTACACAACTATTGTCTAGTGATACACAATCACTACCAGTGGTACACAACCACCACTATAGTAGTACACAAATATTGTCCAGTGATACACAATCATCGTCAGTGGTACACAACCATTGCTATAGTAGTATGCAACTATTGTTCAGTGACATAAATTCAATGTTAGTGGTACACAACCACCGTAGTATCACAAAACTACTTCCATAGTCTTACGAATGTGTTGTGATGTTTCTCCTCTCCCAGTAGTCTTATTCACACCTAACCACCTTTCACAGCATAGGAAAGAACAGTATCCGGCAGTGTATTACCCCCTTGGTCACGTCACATGTTTGATCTATGGAACACTTGTAAAAATGGGTTATTCATCTAGAGGAGAAACAACACACCTTCCTCTCAACGAAGGTGGGAATTCTGCATCATGCCAAGATTGTCTCTAAAGTACTCATACTTCACTCTAGACAGAGGCTTAGAGATAATGTCCACTATCCTCTCATTTATGGATATGTATCGAAGCTCCACAACCCATCTCTACACCAGGTATTGGATGTAGTGGTATTTTATCTCTATATTCTTCACACAACTTTGATTATCACAATATATAAAAGTTGGCTTCAACTCTATATCAAATAACCCTACAAACAACTTATGAAGCCACACTGCTTCAAATCTTACAACACTGGTTGCAATATACTCTGCCTCTATAGTACTTATTTCCACCAATGTCTACTTCATGCTTAACCATGAGATCATTCTTGATCCCAAACTGAATCAGCATCCGAATGTGCTTTTTCATTCCACTACACTCCCTGTGCAGTCAGAGTCTATATAAACCTGTAGCTTCACATATCCATCCGAAAAATATATCAATCCATATCCAATTTTACCATGTAGGTACCTCAACACATGTTTTTCTACTATCCAATGTACATGTCTAGGCTCAACCATGTATTGACAAAAACATATGGCCAACCTAGTGTTAACCAGGTACATCAAGGATCTGATCAATTGTATATACATCATGGGATCCACCAAATATAAAGATGAATCACTCAATATATTCATATTTTTCAACATAGGTGTGTTCATGGACTTGCATTCCATCATCCTAAATCTCTCCAGGATCTCAACAGTATATTTTTTTTAGCTAAGGAAAATCTCATCTGGCCTCTGCCACACCTCCAATCCATGAAATAGTGCATCAGACCCAAATCCTTAATTTCAAACTCTAAAGTGAGTTCCCTCTTACAACCATATGTGAGCTTCTCATCCCCTCTGCATCTACCGACCTCCTCTGAATTCTAATCCCCTATTGACTGTACTGGGAGGCTGCTCATCCCTACTAGATCCTGAGGGCTGACTCCCTCTGAACTCTAGTTCCTTCTAAGTTGGTACTTGGTGAGGTTGAATTCCTCAGTACTAGTGGAGCCATCTTCTCCTCCTCATGATATGGCTCATTAATGCCATATTTTTGTATCCCCTTTACATCCTGCAAAGTATCACGGGACCGTGTTGGTCTCTTCCTAGTCACTGCGGTGATTATGGTTAGGACCTTCTGGCTCTACTGACTCTTCCTAATGATCTGAAGAGTGATAAACTGAACTAAAAAGATATGTACAGTCATATTCAAAAACTTTTTCTCCTTACAATCAATATCTATATGAGATACTTTCTATCCCAAAAAAGTACCCTTCTTTCTAGAAGGTTTTAACTCTGTCCTCTTCTTCTTCGGTACATGGATGTATACGGTCATGTATACAACTTCTTATCTAGATAGTCTGCTCCATGTCTCAAACTAGAGAACATATAATATGTTGTTTCTTCCAACTTCCATTATATCTTCCTCTCAGAGATATCATCTGTGACCTTCCTGGAACAAAAGTAACAAGAAGGGAAAACAACAGACAAGAATAATACTCTTATAATAAGAACAATAATATAAAAAAAAAAAACAAGAACATGAAAAATCGTCACAGTAGCTCCTTCTTAGAGCTATCACTTGTGACATGCTTAGAACAAGACCCAAAACAAAATATAATAACAATAAATAAGAACTATTGGCCCTTGGCCAAGTTTTGGGAGATTCTTGGTCATAGTGACTTATTTTGGGACTTCAACAGTCTGTCGAAGGAGAAGCGCAAGACGAAGCGGAGATCAAGGGATCTCGGCCCACTTTTGGGTCCTTTTGGGGTTTTTGGGATTATGTAACGGGATTGGGATGTCGGCCCATGGGTTTACCCATTCTTAGGACTATTTTGTAATATATAAATAGATGTATAGGCATCTATAAGCATATATATGCATCTATGTGGTGTATGCTAAGTTCAAGTAAGGTTTTGTAAGTACTTTGTGCATGATTGTGAGAGACTTGCAAAGCTAAGTGAAAGTGGTTGTAACAGATGGTGGAAGGCTTTGTGTTGTAATGCAAGGAAGAAGGATCTAGTGAGCTGCGTAGATCTTTTGTCCTATGCGGAGTAGGGTTTTGATGGCTCTGTGCTTGTAACCAATTGACTGAAGAAAATAAAGAAGAAGAGTTGGTGGACATAGCCCCAGGATGGGGGTGAACCACGTAAACATTGTGTTGCCTTGCTTTATGGTTGTCTGGATGTGTTTATATCTTCTTTTGCTAAGTGCTTAGAGATGATTAGATAGATACGCTTATGCTTAGTGCTAATGATGTATAAGAATGTTAGATCTGATCTACATGAATGTCTTGAGTGCTTGATCTACTAGATATAACCTATCTATTGATGCTAAGTGCTTAAATGCATTATATCAGTGTGAATGTTGTGAAGCCCTGTTTTATCAACGAAGTGATTATTGAGTGTATATTGAGGAACTGACGCTGCTAAGTGCCTTATTAAATATTATAATCACATATATGTGTCCCAACTAAGGTTGCAGACACCTGAGTCTTGCAACCACCCCTACCTCTACCTCAGGTGAGACTTCATCTGCTTCGCAGATGTTGCTAAAAGGGCCAATAGTTAGGGATTTGTTGGTGTGTTGTTGGTGCGTTGAACCCTCGGTCTGCCCCTATGCCAACAAATGGTTCCATTGTCGAGACCTGAAACTGTGATTGTTGGGAACTGAGAAAGAAGAATCTTTATGCAAAGATCCATCCTGAAATTGTGAAAGATCTGTGCGTAGATCTGTGCCCTAGTGCATAGTATTCTACTTGACTTATAAATCTCTATTCTAAAATAAATAAGTCTGATCTAAAGAAAAGAGGTAAGATCCGGAAGATTTGTGCCCAAAGAAAGGTAAAAGTGGGAATTCTTGATTAAAAAGAGGTAAGATCTGCAAGGTCTGTTCTCTAATAAAGGTAAGAATAGTTAAAAGTTTTAGATCTGGAAGCTTTGTGCTCTGTAGAAGTAAGATAAGTGGAAATTTTTGTTTCTAGAGTATGGACCTAGGTATGTTTAATAGAGTCTGTCCTAGTTTGAAAACTAGGGCATTAATAGATGAAAGAAGATTTGATATGAGTAGATCTGATAAGAATAGTGAAAGATATGTTATACCTATGCATAGAAAGAATGTTTGGACTAACAAATGGATGCAGGATCCTAGAAAGAATTTATTGCAGGTTAGCTCCTATGATCCTAGCGTGTAGTACAGAAGAAGTTGGGGATCATTTAAAAGGAAGAGAGGATTAACCCTTTGTTACAGCTGCAGAAAACCGGGACATCTTGCTAAGGCATGCCCTGGGAGAAGACCTGGTTGTCTTTGTTGCAAAGCTATGGACCATGAAGTGTTGGATTTCCCTAGAATGATTGCTAAGCTTGAAAGTATGAACATAAGACAAGAAAACCCTAAGGTAGATCTAGAAACTAAGGATATAGAAAAACCCTAGAAAGAATCAAAGAAGGTATTGCTACAGATGAAAGAAACCTTGAATGACCACCGACATGTTAGATTATCATAGATATTTAAAGACAAGGAACACCTTGAAGAAAGAATAGGAAACTTTGACATTGACTGTGTTCTAGATGAGGAAACACAAGTGAATATCATGACAGAGAGAACTTGGGAAGCTATAGGAAGGCCTGCTATGATTCCTTCATTAGGAGGAACAGGGTTATTCAGAGAAAAATTGGTAAACCTATGTGGAAAGCTCACTCAGATATATATGAATGCCAATGGAACTTCGATAGAAGAAGATTTTAAGATTATTCAATTTATTGAGGACCGTGCCCCATTTACCATGTTACTAGGGAAACCTTGGATTGAAAAAGATCAAGACAGAGGAAAAAGAAGAAGAAGAAGTTCTGAAGCAAAAGAGGCAAGAGTTAAAATATTTCATGACTAGAAGGATCACATACTTGATTGAAGAACAGGAGAATAGGTCAAAGCTACTTAACACTAGAGACCCAGAGGTTGAAGCTGCAAGAACATTAGAAGACTTGCAGAAGACTGAGGTACCTATCTCAGATAAATAAGAGGTGATTGGTTTTGTAGTCGACCTCACAGGGAAGTGTACGGAGGGCCTACAAATGAATTGCGTGAAGTACCTCATGAACCAGTTGGAACTAGACTACAGGGAAGCGCAATATAAAGGATATGAGTTCCACTTCAGTTGGCTTCTAATCCTGATTGCTTTCATCACATGGGAGATGCCGGAAGGTGCAACCTTCTCAGACATCGATCCCTTTGAACCTTTGGCTGCAAAGTTCAGTACATTGTGGTATTCCAGTGACATGAACAAGCAATGGTAGTAAAATGACGTATTCTACACATATTACAATCAGTTGAAGTTAGCTATCTAGTTCGAGCCTCGCATCACGCCAAATACTCTCCACAGGTTTCAGCCTTTAATAAAATTCAGCGTGGACCACCATTTCATTTATATTACAGCGCGCGTTAACGAACACAAGAAACAACTTTAGTATTACTACAATCTCACAAAGGAGGAATTAGAAGAAATCACCAAGGACTGGTCAGCGGACCTCCTCATTCCAGCAGACCCTGCAGAGATATCCAATTTAGACACTCCAGAAACTGCATCGGATACACTCGAACCTAGCAAGATAAAGAAGACCAAAGAGGTCCATGATTTATATAGCACATCCATGAAGACCGCTTCCATATCAGCAGACCAAGGAGGATATGGCGGAGAGATAGATGGCACAGAAGTTGAACAAAAGAAAGGCGAGGTTACACCACCTAGAGACGAGGAGGATCCCTGGAAGAAAAGGAAGGTTTCCCTACCGAAACCTTCTTCCCAAAAGAAAGTGAAAGAAACCATGACCAAAATGCAGACCATCCTCACCTCCGATGACTTCGATTTCATCATAGTAGCCCTAAATGATGCTTTTTGGAGATAGAAAAGAAGCAAGAAGATAAGCAGGAGGAGGTGTTCCATCAGATTAAGGACAAGCTCCAAGGAGTGCAGCAGGCACTACAATCCATTCGCGCAGTCTCCACTATGCCTCTGTTAGTAGGAACATTAGAACTGGGAGATGAGTCATCTCAACTCCACTACATCACTGATACAGTCGAAGCTCACCTTTGACGAGCTCATGAAGAAATAGCACAAGCTACCGAGGCTTTGGCACAAGTACAGGGAGACCTTGTAGAACAATGCAGTACTGTAGAATGGGAAAAGCTTGCTCTGCAAGCGAAGTGGGATGAAGAAAAAGAAAAATAGTAGCAAAGTAAGGAACAGTTGCTCATAGAGAAACTCAAAGTAAAGGAAATGGTTCATAGAGAACTTCGCTCTGTGACAGTCATAGAAGTAAATACCAAAGAGCGAGTTCCACAGCAGGTGGCACAACTTGAAGAAGTAATCCAGTAGCTCCAGCAACACATAGTAGACTTGGAGCTCCACACTATGCTCAAGACCCCTCAATATATAAGAGATCAAGGGGAATCAACTGCCCGCAGCACAGTTGACAGACTAAAATATCTTGCCTTGGAGTACAAGCAGCTGAGTAACCACAGCGCCCAAACATATGACAACCTCACCGAGAATCCAGAGTTATAGGCATTAGAGTCACATCTCAAGGAAGCAAAGCAGCACACAGACACACTATAGGCGTAGTTGAAGGCCTTGTCAGTCATGGAAAGAATGAAGTGGTCTCAGGAGCAACGCACCACCTAGCAGCAGATCCATATAATTCAAAGTAGAGTGATGGAAGTTACTCAACGGCTTCAACCAGTGCAAGATAAGGCGTGCCAATTATTCACATAGGTTGAAAGCCGAAGAGCAGAGCTAGAACAGGTTGTCATCGCAACATAACAACGCCTAGAACGGCCTGTGAGTGAAGCAGTGATCCAGGACTTCACCGAGCAAGAGGTCATCGCACAGCAGTAGGTCGAAGCATCTCGAGCCAAGCTCAAGGCCTTCGAAGCAAAACGGGTCAGATCAGAGTGACTCGAGACAAGTCACAGGTGAGTGTTGGGGGCCTGTTGGCCCTTGACCAATTTTTGGGAGATTCTTGGTCATAGTGACCTATTTTGGGACTTTGACAATTTGTCGAAGGAGGAGCGCAAGACAAAGCGGAGATTAAGGGATCTCACCCCACTTTTGAGTCCTTTTTGGGTTTTGGGGATTATGTAACAGGATTGGGATGTCGGCCCAGGGGTTTACCCATGCTTAGGCCTATTTTTTAATATATAAATAGATGTATAGGAATCTATAGGAATATACAGGCATCTATGTGGTGTATGTTAAGTGCAAGTAAGGTTTTGTAAGTAATTTGTGCATGACTGTGAGAGACTTGCAGAGCTAAGTGCAAGTGGTTGTAACAGATGGTGGAAGGCTTTGTGTTGTAACGCAAGGAAGAAGGATCTAGCGAGTTGCACAGATATTATGTCCTATGCGGAGTAGGGTTTTGATGGCTTTGTTCTTGTAACCGATTGAATGAAGACAATAAATAAGAAGAGTTGGTGGACATAGCCCCACGGTGGGGGTGAATCACGTAAGCACTGTGTTGTCTTGCTTTGTGCTTGTCTGGATGTGTTTATATATTCTTTTGCTAAGTGATTAGAGATGATTAGATAGATACGCTTATGCTTAGTGCTAATGATGTATAAGAATGTTAGATCTGATCTATTTGAATGTGCTGAGTGCTTGATCTGTTAGATCTAACCTATCTATTGATGCTAAGTGCTTAAATGCGTTATATCAGTGTGAATGTTGCGAAGCCCTATTTTTTCAGCGAAGTGATTATTGATTGTATATTGAGGAACTTACGGTGATAAGTGCCTTATTAAGTATTATAATCATAGATTTGTGTCCCAGCTAAGGTTTCAAACACCTAAGACTTGCAACCACCCCTGCCTCTACCTTGGGTGAGACTTCATCTGCTTCGCAGGTGTTGCTGAAAGGGTCGGTATTTAGGGATTTGTTGGTGATTTGTTGTAGCATTGAACCTTGGGTCTGCCCCTGTGCCAATAAGAACAAAACTCTTCAACACTCTTCCAGTGTTGTGACCAATCATTCCTCCATGGTAACCTACCCAGAACAAGAAACAACAACAACATCTCCATGGTAACGTCCATGGAATTTACAAGATAGCGTTCCTGGAACAAGGTCAAATAACCAAGAACATATCTATAGGAGATCAATTTATCTTGTAAACAAGTGCATCATTAATACTAAACGATGATATTTTACTTAATGATCATAATACCAACAATATTCAAGTTTTACTAAATATTTGATAGCCATAGCAGTAATAGAACTCTAAACATTGTATTCTAGTTATAACACTTACTTAGGCTGCAACAGTATAAAATATCAAATATGATATGAAAACCTTGAGTCTAGTTGTTTTTGTCCCATTTGAGTTGTTCTATATTCTAGGAGACATCATCACTACTACCTCCAACTCTTGGGATTCCTCTAACTGCACTAGATATAAGATCCCTTTGCATATACTTGTCACCAATTGGATAAATGTCCTTTTTCCAAGTGTATGTCTCTTGAAAAAACCCTCATATTACATACAAGTACACCATCCAACTTTTATTCTAATATGAGACATTACATTAACAAGAAGAAGTTATAAATCTGAATCAGAAGGTTCAATGTCTAGGAAAATATCAACAAGCCTAAAACCCTAAAAAAAACAATTTTGATGGAAAATCAATCTAAGAAGTGAAATAGGTGCTCTAGAGTAGGGAGATTTGATCTGTTGTGGAGTTTTTCCCAAACAAATTTATAACAAGTGCTCAATGATATTGACAAATTTTAAGTCTGTGTAGCAACAAACTGTAGTGGAAAATCTCACGATCTTCCTTCCAGTGTTTAGATTGTTCTAAAGGAAACATGCTCTGATACCATGTTAGATTTTCATTAGTTTTGTTAGCATTATATTTACCATATCATTTTTATATTCTTTTAACATTCAATGATCATATACTAAAATATATCAGCAGTAGATAAACAATCATAAGAAGACACAAATATTTATCCTGGGAAAACCCCAAAATCAGGGAAAAACCTAGCCAACTTTTCTAGAGAGAATATTCCAATACAACCATGAACAGGATATAAACACAAGAGAAAAAAAATGAAGAAACAAATACTTATATATTCTTATTTTCAAACCCTAGGGAGGGTAGACAACTGAGTCATCACAAAATTAGTGCAAGATAGACGCATCACTAGAACAAGATAGTGCACCGCAGAACTAGCACAATTGGTAACTGCAACTGCAACTACTATTACAGCTGCTACTTTAACTACAACTGGCATGAAGAAACTGGGAAGCACAACACAACCTTAGTGCAACTCTTCCAGAGGTAGTGCACAAGAGATATCACCAAGAACCACCAAGAACTCTCCAAGAGAACCAGAAACCAGAAATAGTGAAACTACAGCTGCAACTTCCTAGTGCCCATTGCAAAAGGATAACTACGTGGTTGTAAAAAGAATTGACCCAGACTTGTATTTATACTAATCTGGGCACCTATCTGGGAATGAATTATTATTCTAGGTCTTAAAATTACTTTATAATTTATGTGGGCTGACTTCTCTTCTTGGAAATTATATTTCCACTTTATTGTTATTTCCTGTGGGTCGAATTCTCTTCGGTGGTATTGTATTTGACTTTATTATTTTTTGGGGTGTTCTTCAACTATTCAATAGTATTCCTTTGACTTCTTGGAATCTTCTTCTTCTCTAAGAAAAGTTTTCCAAGAGGAAAATACCTCCGCAACTACCAAAACATCAATAATGGTTTCCTCCAATGTCTTAGGGTCAGTATATTATATCTTGTCACTGATAAACGATGGCAACCCACTCAAGTACCTCTGAATTTTAACTTTCTCATCCTTGATGAATGTGAAATACTTCAGTAGCTCTAATAATTTTCTTTCATACTCATCTATCGTCATACTCCCAATCTTGAGTTCAAAGAATCCTTCATTTTCTTTTCATAGTATCGCTTCGTTAAGTATTTCTTTTGGAAATACCTATTGAACTCCCTCCAAGTAACTTTCTTCTCATAAATGTGTTGCACTTGCACAAACTACTCCCACCACATCAATGTCTTTCCTTTTAGATGATAGATAGAAATTCTCCCTTCTTCTTGTCCAAAATAGTTATGTAGTTGGAAGTACTTCCTCATACCCAGCAACCAAGTCTCTGCATCTTCATCCTTCTTGTGCTCACTGTCAAAGGTAGGAAGCTTGATCTTATTCATTTATCCCTCTAGTTCGTCCACCTCAATCCCTCTCTTATGCTTTCTAACATGAGATGGGATCGAACTACTGCACGCTTTCCTAAAAGAATGCTTTGGCAAGTGAGGTCAATGCCCACTAGCACTTCTTGCTTCTCTTTGTTTCTCATCATGAGATCTGTGACTTCTTGACCTACTCAACTCTATCTCCTTATCCATTTAATTTTCTATTATGTCCAAGCTCTACATCAATTTGACATTTAATTCATCTTGTTTCTCCTTGGCTCTCATAATCCTTTCATTATCATTCTTATAGCTCTAGACATATTTTGCAATCCCTTTATGGTTTCTACCAAATTCATGTGCTCCTCCTTGGATTTTGTACCATCAGCGCCCAAAATGACATACAGATATTCAAATTCATCATCAGGATTGTAAGCCCTTTGTGCATTTTTCATGCTTTTGACCTTCTGAATTCATTCTTTCCTTCTCTAATCACTGATGATTATGCAAAATGTGTAGACAATAAGATTTTTTAGACAAATTCATGAGACAACTTTATGGAAACTCTTCACCATATTGTTAGAATCCTTCCTTATGAATCCCATGCACACACTAGTATCCAACACATGTTAATGTGTGATGTAAATTTTAACTTGTACACCATGTATTGGTAATGCACATGCACCACAAATTTATTCCACGCAGACCCAAACCTTTAGTGCACACACCCATGCACAATTGTTTACTATGTAGTTCCAGTGACACACTCCATAACATCATGTAATTAGCACGCACATATGTGAATTCTTACTTAATGCGCACCATGGCCATGCTCGAATTCCAAATTCGATTACTTACCAGTCCAAATTTTTCCTTAAGTATAACTCAATTCATGCAGGCTCAGTGTTGAAATTGGAGCTTTGATGTTTCTTGTTGACCTCTAGCCCATACAAGTCTAGTGTTGAACCCATAGCTCTGATGCTTCTTGTTGACCTATGGAACAACATATCACCCTGAGTCAAATGGACAGACAGAGAAGGTAAATCGAGTGATTGAATATATGATCAGGATGTATGTGATGGATAAACCATCCAAATGGGAAAAATACCTTCATCTGGTAGAGTTTTCTTACAACAATGGGTATCATGCATATTTAAAGATCAACCCATTTGAATCACTTTATGGAAGAAAGTGAAACACGCCAATGAGTTGGGACAACCCAACAGAGAACATAGTAGTTGGGCCATATCTACTTCAGGAAATGGAGCAGATGATAAAGATAAGGTAGAATTTAAAGGTTTCCCAAGGCAAGAGAAAAGATGTGCAGATAAAAGAAGAACCCACGGAGAGTTTAAAGTGGGTGATCATGTGTTTATGAAAGTGAAGTCCAAGCACAGTTCCCTAAAGTTGGGAAAGTGTTCTAAGTTAGCAGCATGTTATTGTGGGCCATTTGATATCCTTTAAAGGATTGGTCCTATCACATATATTCTTACATTGTCTACATCCTTGTGTGTTCATAATTTTTTCCATGTGTAATTGCTTAAAAAGTGCGTACTTGATGCTATTCATATTATTGATTGGAATGTGATTTTGGTGGAGCCAGAAGGCGATTTTCAAGTGCGATCGATTTGCATATTGGATCGAAAAATCAAATAGCACCATAATCGAGTCATGGAGTTGGTAAAGGTCCAATTGATCTAGTACGGTCCTAAGGATGCAACCTAGGAGCGTAAGGATACTATGCGGGTAGAGTATCCACATCTTTTTGAAAATTTTTGAAATTTTGTATGTACCTATGTATATGATGCACCGAGGATAGTGCATAAATAAGGGGGAGGGGAATATAATGTCCCTGATTTGAAACCATTTGTAATTGTACATATAGTTTGTTGAGTCATGGTATCAACTGTAAATGTAAATGTGCATGTAGGCTGGTGAGTCGTTGGCACTAAATTTTGATGTTGCGTGCACCTAAGTAGTGCGCAGAGTATTGTATCAAATACAGGGTGCACAAATTTCATAGTGTTGCACACACCTGGGCAAGTGTGCACATTTCACAGTGTTGCATTCACTTTGGTAAGTGCACTAGAATGACCTGGCAGTGCACGTAGAGCTGAGTTATATATGTTTATATATATATAGTTGTATATGTATTGAGGCTAGAGAGCCTGTGGGATTATGATGTTGGTGAGTCGAGACACAAATAGGCCAATGCACCTATCCATGTAAATGTAATCACAATTATTAATATAATATTACGTCATTGCACGTAGACAGAATCAGACGAAAAGATATGGGGGGATGACTCCACTGGAAAAAAGGAAAAGGGGGTGAGACTTAATTCTTGAGGAATATTTTATAGTATTTTCAGAAAAGTGTAATGATGGATAATCATTTTATCCTAAGTTCTTGAGGGAAAGGAACGAGTCACCAAGTGATTTAAGCTACTTCTGAAGGTGACATGTGTCAAATTGAAGGCATGCAATATATATTGTTGTCCTTAGTGTATTTTGGGGGATATTCATATTATTTTTAGAATGGAATATCGTGTGTAGAAGGGTTCGGTTTCGGAAGAGGATGACTGTTACCTTAACTGCACAAAAAGTTTTGTGAGTTGTGGGGGATGTAATCAAATTTTTACTGTTGAAGAGGTGAGTTGTCAGGCCCGTGAGAAGTCTCTTTGGGTGAGAGATTTTTTTTTGAAGAAGTGGGTTGTCATGCCCGTGAGCATACTCTCTAAGTGAGATTTACATTGGGAATTGTTCCCTAGTGCACTAGGAATTAGTTGTAGGGCTTAGAGACTTCTTGTCTAGCCTGTTGTTGGTAACCCTCGAAGGGAAGTGGAGCAATCAAAGGACTATTGAGAAGAGAAGGGGAACACTTCCTTGGGTGTGACACATGTGTGGGGAATGTGGGACTGTAAGATAGTGCAGCAACGAGCACCTTTGACTGAGAAATTTTGTTGAGAATCATACCCTAGCTTGTCACTAGGAACCCTTTTTCCCTAGTGGAGTTAAGCCCCATCTCAGGGGTGACCTGTTACTGAAATATTATGAGAAACAGAGTCTATATATGGGAGGAACTTCTAACTTCTACATACAGTTAGTGACTTCCATAAAAGATAAGCATTCTTTATGTGTTGTCTTGTTTACTGTGTGCTTATTTATTTATGTTTGACATGGTTGATTCTTGTATGTTGTTGCATATAAGTAATTGTTTTTATTATGTTTAATGTTGCTTGTGCATGTAAGTGTGGTGTTGTCATTTTGTATTATATTCCTACATAAGTATGAAAGTTATTAATAGTCTTTCCTGTTAATTTATCCTTTGATATTGGTCATGAGTCTCTGAGGAAAGAATTGAATGGTTGAGTGCCTAGAAAAGTAGCATGTGTGATCCAGGAGGCTCCCCAGGCTTAGAAAATGCTCAAAAATGAAGGTTCTCATAATGGAGTGAAACCAATTCCATTGTGATCGGCTTGTCGTGTTGATTCTGACAGTATAATCACTTTCTCAAACAGACATTGTATGCGAGAGTTATCATACTCTGATCATTTTCTCAAACAACTAAAAAGTCAAAGGACTGGAAAAAAGTCAATGTTGATGTCAGCATGATGACAGCATGACATCACCATTGATACATCATGATGAAGACTTGGACCAATGGTAGTGTGACAAGTGGCAGTAGTTGACTGGGCAGATGTGGATGGAAGATCCAATCAGAGTTGGACACGTGGCAAAGTTCGAGCAAATGAGGTGGTGCCACGTGGCCCAAGCATGGGCAGCCACATGGCACCCAGTCAACAATTCATATGGCAGGTTCAAAAAAAATTTGGGGGTCCATGGGTTTTGAACCCACGACCACCCAGCAAGCCCAAGCCTTAAGAAATGACCAAAAACCAATGCGCCACACATATTGCTTATTATATGAAGTGCATTTTAAAATATTTATGTTGTAAAGTGTGGTAGGGTGCAAAAGGGAGGGAGCTGGGGCTAAGCCCCAACCCGTGGTTACGTGACACACAAAAAACCGAGGGCACGGGCGCATTAAAACCACTAGCGTGCAACTATGGCACCCTCCACCATATAGTTCGGGGCTTATCCCCATGAAAGTGCGCGGGGGTATATCTATAACCACCGGTCACATGAAATGTGCCCCACGACTAGGAGCTAGCACCAAGTATGGGCCAGCACTTAGCCCTTTGGGCTAGTGCTTGGCCATATGAAGCTCATGTGACCTTATAAAAGGGGTGTGTGCCATCCCAAGGGGCCTTACTGTGTATTTTTATATAAAAGTGGGTTTTTAACTATACAAAGGTGATTTTTGACTGATATTATGCCCAGAAAATGGATTTTTTGAGGATTTTAGGCCATTTGAAGGGGGATTTGATCCCAGAAAGAGGAAATATCTTGAGGGAAGTTGGGATTCCTCATCTAAGCCTTGAAAACTATAAGAACCAGGCTTTTTGAATCTTGTAGGATACTTTTTGATGCAGGGTTTCGAAGGAGCAATTTATAAATTTTGGCCTTTTCTCATGTTTTGAGAGGCGTTTTTCTCATGTTGTTGAGAGGATTTTGATGGTGCATGCATGAATATGAGCAAGGAGGTCTTTCAAATCAGACATGAAGCATGTAATGTAACAACAAAGAGCATTGTAAGAGAACTTTGAGCATTTTAAAGAGCAATAAAGAGGTCCTCCACTTGGAAGCGGGCCTGGAGACGTAGCCAACGATTGGTGAACTCCGTTATCAACCTCTTGTCTCTATTTCTCTTTCTTTTTTGTTGTTCTATTCTCTTCATTTGCAGCATGAATATTAATGGCTGATCTCTTTATTCATTAATAAGCATCAAGTAAAAGTCACATTTGATATTCCACAAACAAGATAACAAGTTTATGTATTTCGCATTCTTAACGATCCGATGCAAAAAGTACATTAAACTAACTTGTGATTTATCAGTAATACCTTCATTTTTTGATCAATGTGTGCACGGGAACCTGGAATTTGTGTTTGTGTACAAGGAATTAGACCCTGCACCATAGGGAAAGCATAATTGTTATGTGACGCCAAGGTGGTTGTGTGGACATTTGTGTTGTGTGATCGGTATGTTGGTGTGCGCGGTTTTTTGATATATTTCCACTATGTAAAAAAAATTTAGAGTAAGTTAGTGTGGCGCATCTCAGTTTGAGGTTGAGTGCATTACTTCAAGTGATACTGTGAAAACTAGAGTTTAGTATAGTATATGCGCAATGGATTTTTGGAGTAGCATGGCCCCATAGTATGTTGGGGATGTTACAGTTTGGTTTATTCAGAGCTACAAAAGTTGGGATTGAGTGACTTGGCCTAGCTTGGGGTGGTTGGGGATGTTACATTCTGGTATCAGAGAAATCTCAGAGCATGTTTTAAGTGGTAGTAATGGGACTCAATTGGGAGACCGAGTACATTACATATTGGTATTAGAGCATACTTTGGAAGAAGTGTGTTTCTTATATCAACTAGGGAGGATGGAGACATTACATTGTGGTATCAGAACATTTTGTAGTAGCATGGCCTAGCCTGGGTGGGGGGATGTTACAGATTGGTATCAGAGCTATTGGTTCAACACTAGGATTGTATGGGACATAGGTCAACAAGAATCATTAGAGATCGAATTCAACAATGAACCTGCATGAGCTGAGTTCTAATTAAGACAAAATTTGGACTAAATTATCAACAATTAGAGTAGGGAAGAATCAGTGAAGAAGGTCAAAAGCATTGAAGAAGTGCAAAAGATTTGCAATCCTCATGATGAATTCATGGATTTCTATGTCATTTTGGGTGTTGATGGTATAGAATCCAAGGAGGAGTGCATGAACTTGGTAGAAACCATAAAGGAATTGCAAACATATGTCCATAGATATAAGGTTGATATTGAAAGGCATATGAGAGCCAAGGAGCAGCGAGATGACTTCAATGTCAAATTGATGCAAAGCTTGGATAGAATAGAAAATAAAATGGATAAGGATACCTAGACGATTAGGTAAAGAATTTGCAAGTCTCATGATGAGAAACGAAGAGAAGAAAGAAGTGTTGGTAGGCATCGACCTCACTCGCCAAAGAATTCTTTCAAGAAATCACGTAGCAGTTCAAGTCCATCTCTTGTCATGAAGCATAAGAGAAATAATAGGGTGGATGAACTACAGAGAGAAATGAAAAATATCAAGTCTCCTACCTTTGACGATGAGCACAATAAGCATGAAGATGTGGAGACCTATTTTTTGGGTATGAGGAAGTACTTCTAGATGCATAATTATTCTGCACGGGTAGAAGGGAGAATTTATATCTATCAGCTGAAAGAAAAATCCCCAATGTGATGGGATCATTTTGTGCAAGTGCAACACATTAATGAGAAGAAAGTAACTTGGAGGGATTTCAAGAGGTATTTCCAAAATAAATACTTAACCAAGTGGTATTATGACAAGAAAATGAAGGAGTTCTTTGAACTCAAGCTTACGAGTATGACAATAGATGAATATGAAAGAATATTTTTAGAACTGTTGAAATATGTCACATTCATCAAGGATGAGGAAGTTAAAATTCAGAGGTACTTGAGTGGGTTTCTTTCAGTTATAAGTGAAAAGATACAGTATGATGACCCTAATATATTGGAGGAAACTATAAGGCATGCTAACTTTCTTTATGAGTAGCAAAGGGGAAGATCAATTTTCCAAAATGCTTGGGAATATAAGATGAAAATTAAGGTGGAACAGGGGAAGAAGGGGGCTAAGCCATCATTTTTTGTAAATACTATGCAAGGACAGCCAATTCTCCAAGAGCTCAGAATGTCAGAGACAGTGGGGAAAAATCCATGGCCACAATATATTTAGTGTTGGAGTTGTGGCAGGAATCATTTGCGCAAAGATTTCCCTGAAAGAGGTGATAAGGCAAGGACTGCACATAGTGTACAACAAGCTACGAAATCTGAGGACATGGGTAAAAATGTGCCTAGGATTTATGCGGCGCTAGATAATAATCAGACTAAGTTTTAGTCGCACATGATCGATGTGGAAGGTAAGATTAATGACCAACCCATTGCTATTTTAATTGATTCAGGATCTAGTCATAGTTATCTAGATCCTAAGATGGTGGAAAGGTTCAAAATGTCGATAACCAAGCTTGGAAAACCTTGGTTTGTGCATTTAGCTACAGTGGAAAAAGGAAAATTAATGAGATGGTCAAGGAATTTCTAATGGAATGAATGGACTACGCACAAAGGTTGATTTGAATATTATACCTTTGAGTTCATATGATTGTCTCATTGGTATGGATTGGTTGGATGAGTACCATGTTATCCTAGAGTGTTACAATAAGGCATTCACTTTTTTGAATGAGGAGGGGAACTTAATATTAGTTCAAGGAATTCCAAGAGTTTCAACTATCAAAGAATTTTCATCCTTTCAATTGAAGAAAAGCTACACGAAAGAATGTCTAGTATTTGCAGAGAACATGAAATAGACACCTAAGGATAAAGTCCCAAGTGTTGAAGATTGTAAAGTACTGAAAGAGTATGAGGATGTATTTAAAGAGATATTGGGATTTCCACTGAAGAGATATATTGAATTCTCTATAAATATGATGTCATGAGCAACACATGTATCCAAGACTCCTTATAGAATGATTATGCCATAATTCAAGGAGTTGCATATGCAACTTGAAGAGATTTTGAAGAAGGGGTATATACGCCCAAGTGGGTTTCCTTGGGGTTCCCTAGTATTGTTTGTGAATAAGGATGGTACGATGAGAATTTGTATCAACTACAGGAAGTTGAATAAGGTAACAATAAAGAACGAGTATCCTTTGCTAAGGATAGATGACCTATTTGATCAACTGTGGGGTGCGTGGATATTTTCAAAGATTTATCTTAGATCTAGATATCACCAAGTGAGAATTAAGGAAGAATACATTAGTAAGATGGATTTCAGAACGAAGTACGGTCATTAAGAGTTTACAATGGTTCCATTTGACTTGTCGAATGTACCAATTGTCTTCATGTCTTTGAGGAATGGATTTTTCAAAAGTTATTGAGATAAGTTTTCCATTGTATTTCTAGATGACATACTTATTTACTCAAAGTCTAAAGAAGAGCTGAGGAATTGTTTGTTTTATCAGCGATAGATTCATTATTTAGGCTAGTGAGCCATTCGCACTAAGTTTTGGTGTTTCATGCACCAGAGTAGTGTGTGTAGAATTGTTATCAAAGACATGGTGCACACATTTCATAGTGTTGTGTGCACATGGGTAAGTGCGCACATTTTACAGTGTTGTGCGCACTTGGGTAAGTGTCTAGTAGTGCGCACAGAGATTATTTATATGCATGTGTGTGTGTGTGTGTGTGTGTGTGGTTGTATGTGTATTGAGGCTGGAAATCCTGTGTGATTATGAGGCTGGTGATTCGGGACGCAAATAGGCCAGTGCACCTATCCATATAAATGTAATCATTTTTATTAATAATATTACATCATTGCACTCAGATAGACTCGAAAGAAAATATATGGGAGACTGACTCCAGCGGAAAAAGGGAAAAAGGGGGTGAGACTTAAGTCTTTGGGAATATTTTATAATATTTCTGGAAAAGTCTAATGTTGGATAATTGTTTTATCCTAAGTTATCGAGGTTGGGAACGAGTCACCAAGTGCCTTAAGTTAATTCTAAGGATGAAAAGTGTTGATTTTAAGGCATGCAATATATATTGTTGGCCTTAGTGTGTTTTGGGGGAAAATTAATCCATTATTCATTTTTTATTCGCTCTCGTGTGCATAAGGGGGTTGGTTCCAGAAGAGTAAAACTATTACCTTAACGTCAAAAAGAAGCTTGTGAGGAGTTTTGAGGGATGTAATCAGAGTTTAATATCGAAGATATGGGTTGTCATGCTCATGAGAAATCTCTCTGGGTGAGATATTTTTTCTTGAAGAAGTAGGTTGTCAGGCTCGTGAGCATACTCTCGAGGTGAGAGTTATGCTGGGAATTTTTCCCTGGAGCGTTGGGAATTAGTCGCAGGGCTCAGAGACTTCATGTCCAACATGTTGTCGATAACCCTGGAATGGAAGTGGAAGAGTCGAAGGACTGTTGAGAAGATAAGGGGCACACTTCCTTGGGTGTGACAGATGTGTGGGGAATGAGGGACAGTGGGATAGTTGCAGTAGCTGGAACCTTGGACTGAGCAAATTTTTTGAGGATCAGACCTTAGCCTGTCACTAGGAACCATTTTTCCCTGGTGGAGTTAAGCCTCATCTCAGGGATGAGTTGTTGTTGAAACCTTATGAGAAAAAGATTCTATGGTTAGGAGGAACGTCTCAGTTCTGCACGCAGTTGGTGACTTTCATAAAAGATAAGTGTTCTTTATGTGCTTGTTTTGTTTATTGTATGATTGTTTATCTATGCATGATATGGGCTAATTCTTATATGTTGTCGCATATAAGTAATTTTTTTTATTCTTTCTAATGTTTTTTGCACATGTAATTATGGTGCTTATAGCCTATGTTTGCAGTTGTGCATGGATATGAAAAATGTTGATAGTCTTGTATGTTAAGTTAACCTTGTGATTTTGGTTATGAGTCTTCAAGAAGAGGATTTAATGGTCAGGTGCGTAGGAAAGTAACCTGTGTGCACAGGAGGTTGGAACTCATGCGTGCATTCAGGAATTTAGACTCGATGCATGAGGAAATTATAATTGGCATGTGATGCTAGGGTGGTTGTGTACATATTGTGTTGGGTGATCAGTATGATGGTGCGCATAGTTTTTTGATTTACTTCTGCTGCGTAAAGTTGTGTTAAAATGAGTAATTTATTGTTGTGCATCTCAGTTTGAGGTTGAGCGCATTACTTCAAGTGATACTGCGCAGACTAGAGTATAGTATAGTATCTGCGAAGTGGATTTTTGGTGTAGCATTGCTCTGTAGTATGATGGGGATGTTACATTGTGGTATCAGAGCATGTTGTAAGTGGTGGTAACGAGACTCAGCTGGGAGATTGGGTATGTTATAGTTTGGTTGATTCAAAGCTACATAAGTTGGGATTGAGTGGCATGGCCCAACCTGGGGTGGATGGGGATGTTGCATTGTGGTATCAATGCATGTTGTAAGTGGTGGTAATGGGACTCGGTTGAGAGACTGGGTACATTACAGATTCGTATGAGAGCATATTTTGGAAGAAGTGGGTGGCGTAGCTCAGTTGAGGAGTTTGGGAACATTAAAAATCCTGACACCAAATTGGTGTATAAGATCCCTTGTTTGTGGGAAAAGGGATCCTCTCCAGGCAACGATTTGACTGCTAAAGTTAAGGGAGGTATACATACCCTACCCCCTTCTGGATTTGAACTTGTGACCTCTTAAAGTAATGTATTAATATTTTAATTTATATATCATTAATGTATTAATACCTAATTAATATTTTAATTATATATCGTTAATGTTTTATTACCTACTTAATGTATTAATTAATTAATATGTTAATTAACTTTCAATTAATTAATACATTAATACTTTACTTATCATTAATATTTTAATTTATAGATCATCAAGGTATTAATACATAATTAATATATTAATCTATATATCATTAATGTTTTACTACCTAATTGATGTATTAATTATAATGCATTAATACTTATCCTATAATGTATTATAAAAGTATTTTTACTTGTACTACTAATACTTTATTACTATAACGTATTATTGTATTTTTTAATAATTTAATACTTTATTAATGTATTAATTAATTAACTAATACTTTAAACAACTAATGTAATTATGATGATTATGATGATGATGATGATTAACGTCCACTAAGACCGAATTGGTCTACCAGACCTTAAGAGGGTAAGTGATTACTTGTGATTCTTTAGAATTTGGTTTATGTGCTCGAAAAGCATTAAGAGAATCTTTCCAAGATCACCATACTTTTGTTGAGTTAAGAGGTTAGGAAGGTTGGTAGTGTGACAAATATTTTGAAAATAAGATCTAATATGGGTATAGGCTGGACAATCTAAGAGAAAGTGTTTTTCATATTTAACCTTCTTAGTGTCACAAAGGTGACACACTGTTTCCTCCCATGGAATTTTAGGAATTGACCAACACCCAGTTTCACTATGGATCTCATGAGAATTTGTTCTTATCTTAGCAATGCTTATTTTTTCTTTACACTTGGAAAAACAGATAGATAATTTTGATCTTCTAGATTAGGGTTGATTACATCCTTATAATACCTTAATTTTATTTTTTCCTCTAACTCTTTATCACGCCACATTTTCTCCTTAAATTTTGATTTGACGTTTTTTTAATAGTATTTGTATTATGCAAAATGGTGTCTTCCATGATTCCCTGATATTTTAGCCAAGACCGGGCATCTTTATGCCATCCTCGCTTGAGTCGATGGTGGTTATGACTAGATTTTGAAGCAATTTTAGGAAGCCTCTTGTCTTCGATGTTGTTTAACTTGTTCTTATATATTAGGTATATATTCATAGCCATGCTCTCAATGGGGGAGAGGCTTGTTTCTAAGAGGAGGATGGGATAGGGTGTATTTCTTTTAATTTTGAGATTATAAGTTATAAAATTATTTTGTATTTGCTCTATCTTTCTCCAGGATTCACGAGAGATACTACCCAGAATTCACATCCATAAAGAATAACAAGTGTAACAAGAGTCTCAAAGAGGATTTTCTTCTTATCCCAACTCCAAAGCTAAGCTGATTTACAATTGTTTGCAAGCCCATAATAAGATTTCCATCCCCCAATAATCCTTTTCTCAATGCTATAATTCCAATTGAGCTTGTGGTGAATATCAGTTCCAATATATTTGTATGAAGTCACTTCCTCCAAGTTTTTGTTTTCATATATGAAGGTATCATAAGTGATATTATTGGATTTAATAATCATGACCTTAGTCTTATCAGTATTAACAGTCATACCCATATTGGAGAAAAAATCCTTGAGGATTCTTAGTTGGTTTTCAAGATCATGGGGAGTCCTTTCCATGAGAACGATATCATCGGCATAAAGAAGAATATTTATGACTATACCAGTGAGAGTAGGGTTGACACAACCTTGTCTTTCCAAGCAATCTTCTAACTTGTCAATGTATATGCCAAAAAGGGTAGGGGACAAGGGACAACCTTGTTTGACTACGATACTGCAGTTAATCTATTTTGACCAACCCTCAGTGTTTTAAACTTAGCAATAACTTTCTCATACATGCTTATTATAGTAGCCCTCAACTCGAGAGGCACTTTTATCTCTTCCAACCTATTCCAAAGGCTTTTCCTAGGAACCATGTCAAAAGATTTTCTAAAGTCAACAAAACAACAAAAAAGATTGGTTTTAGTATTGCGGAACTCCTCTACAATGATCCTAAAGGTAACAATATGGTCCACAGTTGAATTATATCTCCTAAACCCAGCCTGGCCTTTATCTCTTTTACCGTGACTTTCTAGCCAAAGGCTAATCTTCTTTTCCAAAATAATTCCATAAATCTTGGCTAAAATCGGGCTAATCATAATGGTCCTATAATTAGAGGGAATGTTTCTATCCCCATTTTTAAAAATAGGAACAATGAGGATTTTCATCCAGAGTTTAGGGAAGCCCTGCATGACTGCTAAATTGAAGATCTTGTGTATGTGAGGGATAAGGATAGGCCCTCCAATTTTAAAAATTTCATCTTGGTAGCCTTCAATGTCCTTCGCTTTCCCATTTGCAAGTCGCTTAACCCCGAACTCTATGTCATCTAAAGAAAAAACTTATTCCTTTGTACGAACAATAGGAATGGTGTCCATGGCATTAGGGAACTCGTAAATAATTTTAAGGTAGGAATTCCAGTCCCTTAAGGGAATCCTATTATTTTATTTAGTATTGCGGTTTAGAATTTGTCTCCAGAACTTCTTAGGATCCAGCTTATATAGTTGTGAAAGTTTCTCTTTCCTTTTATTGATATAGTACATTTTTTCCATTTAATTAGGGATTTGTACATATTGATCTTATCGAGTTTTAAGGACTCATTACAAGCATCCCTAATGGCTTTCCTAGAAATTTTACATTCTTTATCATACCAAGGGTTGGTCATTCTATTATTCTTTTTATAGAACACCTTGAAAGAGAACTTGTTAATAGAAGTGGAAAGGGTAGTTGTAAAATTATGATAGAGCTCTTCAATGTTGTCCTTATAAGTTAGAAGATTTAATTTACTATTTAAATCCTTTAAGAAAATGTCAACTTTACTTTTTTCAAAGTGCAAATTCCTTTGATTATCGGAATTCTCTTCAATGGCGCTCCTGTGCATGGAAAAGTTTAGAGTTAGGGTTAAATTTTTATGATCAGAGTCGGGCTCATGTTCATTTAAAAGGTCAAAATTTGTTATTTGGTTGGAAATGGGGATATTTGATATCACATAATCTATGACACTACTAGATATCCCATTAATACAAGTCATCTAGATGGAGTTTGGCCACTTTGTTACTTCATTGCAAATTATTAGGTCTTGAGAGCTACAGATCTTGACAAACTCAGTACCAAACAAATTCTCAATTAGGTCTTTAGAGCTTCTTTTGTAGCTATTAGATAAAACAAGGTCTTCATCTAGCCATAAAGGATTATGGTTGGAATCAATACTTAAAAGAGTAGCTTGTTTAGTTGCAGTCTTAGCATTAAAGTTTCCTAGCAAAAGGATATTACCTTCATTTTTCAAACTATAAATATATCTTGTTCTAAATTATTATGGGAACAATTGTTATCTAGATTGTTTTTCTTATAAAAACTAGAATTAATAGGTGCAAAATAGCAAATTTATATATACATCTTCTTAGCATTGGTGTCTGAAATTTCTATCCAAATGTAATGATTGAGAGGGTCAATCTTATGAAGTTGAATGTGAGGAGAAATGCTCTTTATAATATAACAAGCTATGTCTCATATCCCTCTACGGTGGGATTTTTTGTTCCATGCCGACCACAAGACAAATCCTTCTATGTTGGGGACCTTAGACTCCTCATGCTCCCAAGTTTAAACTAGACAAATAATATCAATATCACTCGGGATCCAACTTATCATAGGGCCTTTGCGCTATGGAAAGCCACGACAGCTCCAAAAAAGGATCCTGAGTGTCCCAAATTCCTATTTATTATTATCCTTCTGGTCTCTATCCCTAACAATAGCTTTTCAATTTCTAATTATTGCCCATTTTCCTTCTTTCCTGGCTTCTTTTACCTTTTGAACTTCCTTCCTTAATTCAGCTTGGTCTTTGGGAATGAGGTCTTCATTTATAAATATTCCTGACCCTTTTAAGCTCGGAGATTTACTAAGTATGTTATATTTATGGTCATTACAACTCACTTGACACGGATCAACCTATCTTTGTGATCAATTATTTTTTCTAGCCTCTTTGCTTCTATGAGGTAAGTTGTATCAATTTGTGATTTATTATTTAATTATTCTTTTACTATTGCCAGTGTATCCTCCTCTTGTTTTTCTTTTATACCAAAAATTATGAGGTTCAAGGCTCTTTTGTTACGCTCATGGTCCAGTTCGATTAGCTTATTCATTGCCTATTTGATGGGTTTGATATCCAATTTGTTTTCCATATTACTGAGGGTCAAATTGTTGGTTAGTTTTTCTTCTAGCTCTTTAATCCTATCTCTGAAGTTGTGATTTTCTTCGACCTCTCCTTATTGGGTTGATTGTTTATGTTTTTCCATTTCTTAAATCATATCCTTCATTTTCTGCAATTCACTCTTGAACCCTAAGAATATATACTCTATTTGAGTTTGAATGGTATCTTTAATTTTTTTATCAATCATTGCCTCTAACTCTATTTGGAGTTTTACGTCTCTTTCTTCACTCCTTTTTTCTAATGATTCTAACTCTATTTGGATTTTGGTATCTCTCTCTTCTCAGCTTTTTTCTACTGATTCCATATAATTGAAAAGGATCTCTAGGGTGATTTTGGGGGCCCTCCCCCTGTTGAGATGAGTTTTTGGAATAGTTGGTGGAGTGCTCATATTGAAAAGAAGAGAAAAAAATGTGACAATTATTATTTTGGATTGACTTTAAAAATGGAAAATATTTTTTAAATTGATAATAATGATATTAATTTTTATCTCTCAAAACAACTTTTACTTATGAAACTTAGAATAAAAAATAAATAAAATATATTTAAATCTCTTTATTTTTATATGCTATAAATATATTTTAAATTAAAATTGAATCAAAGTAAAAAGTGACTCACCTCATTTCTCATGTCCAATTGCTCAACCGCTTGAAGAAGCCAAAAATAATTTCTAAAAACCACAGGAAAAACCAAGAGAAAATTGAGAGAAACTACAGAGATTATTCTGATTTCACGTGTCCAATTTCTCAACCCGTTGAAGAAGCCAAAAATAATTTCTGAAAACTGCAAAGAAGTTCCCCTCAGCTAGAAACCCAGAGAAACTACAGAGATTATTCAGGTAAAAAAAGGTAAAAACGTACTTTAGAACATATGCGCAAGCACGGGTAAGTCGGGAAGATTTGAACTCAGAACCTCATCGAACATAACACGTCATATCACAGCACTTGCTAATTGAGCTACCCCCGAGGGCTTACATTATTATTTTATTATTACTTTAGGAATGTTTTTACTTTATTATTCCTTTATGAT
>ML791849.1:87521-101894 GCA_009831015.1 Picea engelmannii
TAGTAATTTGTTAGGTATTTCTCTCTTTTATTCGTTTCTTTTAGAATTCTTAGATTGGCTAACGGAGCCATTAAACCCGTCAGAATGAGTTACACCAAACGGTTTGGGTTATTTAGACAACCTCGAACCAGACTCGCTCTTCCAGTTGACGGACGGTCAATTTCGTCCGTCAACACACCCTCAAGTGAAATCATGGCATGGGACCTAGAGCCCACACCTACCTTTTCTTAGGAAAAATTACTTTATTAGGTTTCCACAAAAATCCATGTGTGATGGAACATTGGAAACATTACCCTCTCACACCAGGGTTTTCCATGTGTTTTGATCCGGACCATGG
Organism: Picea engelmannii; assembly: GCA_009831015.1. NCBI lineage: Eukaryota > Viridiplantae > Streptophyta > Pinopsida > Pinales > Pinaceae > Picea > Picea engelmannii. The sequence continues at coordinate 87,859 of ML791849.1, forward strand.
AGCTTTTCTTTTAAGCAGTAGTCTAAGCGTTCTACCTTTTGGGGGTTTTCTAGCCACTTTTTCGTTTGATTTTTCCTAAAATCTGGTGATGAATGGTTGGATCTACAAATTTGAGTGGTTAAGTTTATATAATCCAAGGGCCCCAGGGGTTTTTCATCACATTGAATCCATTTATCCATTCAGAAAGGCAATTTAAACAACAAAAAATAGATATTTTGTTCAAATTTACATCGTCGGATTCCGGCCAATTCCTACCAAAAAACCCAAAAGGTAGAAGGTTTAGCCAACGCCTTCTTTTAATAGGTTCCTCCATTAAATGAAGTATATATAGAGAAGTTATGTCATTTTCAATTAGTTTGAAGTTGCATATGTAACATATTATGCATTATTTAAGATCTTTTTTATTGAATATCTTAACTACAAAGATTTTATATTATACATTTTCTCTTCATCAAACCCTTATGAATTATGAAGGAATTAAATTTTCCACAATGAAAACATTACTTTATTCGAGTAAACTTTTTTTTTAATGGAAAATTAGTTTAAACACTTAGAAATTCAAAAACACATTTTTGTTAGGCCTAAGGGAAGGTTGAATATTGTTTTCATTCCATGAGTTTTATATGTATAATTTAATTGTATTGTTCTTTGGTTAATCTTGAGTGGGCCTAATGGTTAAGAAATGTGTTTCCTCCTAAGAGGTCACAAGTTCAAATCCAGAGGGGGGTAGGGTATGTGTACCTCCGTAGACTTTACCAGTTAAATTGTTGGGTGGGGGGGTCGCTTGTCCCACAAACAATGGGGTCTCATACACTAATTTGGTGGATAGCTTGGTCATGACATTAAAATTAGATTATTATTATTATTATGTTAACTACATTGTTAAAGGGAACATTGGGTGATAAGTGTAATGGGTTCATTTTCAATTTTAGAAGGAATAAGTGTAATGGGTTCATCTTCAATTTTAGAAGGAATAGATGAAATAACATTAACTAACAATTAGGAAAAAGAATTAATTATATTTTAAAGGTCTTTAATTCTATCCAATAAAGGGATTTGCAAAGAAACAATGGTAGAGGATTCAATGATTCTCATCATATCTCTACATTTCAATAATTTTCCAAAGAACTTCAATCTATGTTGAATTGTGGAAAGGATTTTATAGGTAGTACAAGACTTTGAGGTGGTTTTTTTTTTTCACATGAACTTTGTGGGAAAAATTAACTTGCCAAAAATAAGCCATTATAAGAGCTAGGTTGGAGGAAGGAGTTTGTGAGTTAAACGAGGGGTTCCCACCCCTGCCTTATCCTCCCAACCTTCCCCCCACAACTTAATATTAATGAAATTCATGATGCAACCCTATTTGGTGTTTGACTTGTCTGTGACCTTAAAATTAGATTATTATTATCAATATTATTTTAATCATATTGTTAAATAGAACCATGAGTGATGACTGTAATCGGGTTATCTTCAATTTTAGAAGGAATAGATGAAACAAAATTTGCATCAGTATTTGGAACCTCAACTAACAATTAGGAAAACAAATAACTCTATTTTCAAGGTTTTTCATTCTATCCGGTAAAGGGATTTGCAAAGAAATAATGGTAGAGGACTCAATGATTCTCATCATATCTCTACATTTCAATAATATTCCAAATAAATTCAATCTATGTTGAATTGTGGAAAGGATTTTATAGGTAGTACAAGACTTTGAGGTGATTGAGTTTTTTTCACATTCTTGCCAAAAAATAAGCCATTATAAGAGCTAGGTTTGAGGAAGGAGTTTGTGAGTTAAATGGGGGGGTTTCCACCCCTACCTTCTCCCCCAAACCATCCCCCCACAACTTAATATTAATGAAATTCATGATGCAGCCCTATTGTTCCAACAATTTTCCCACCATGCAACAATGATGGGATGGGGAGTTATTTCATCAACATCTCTCCTTTGGTCCCTACCATAACTCACAGGTGTGAGGGTTAATGAAGAGTACAATGGCTATGTTAAGGAATGGATGTGGTTTTAATTGAATTTTGTATTGGGATTAGGTGGAATTGTTGGCTTTGATTGTAGACCATGGCTCCATTTTCAAGCGCAAGATCTAAAGGAGACAAAGCAATGGTTTGGAAATAGGAACTTTGAATGGGTTATTTGTTGTTCGTTAAGAGTATTTTTCCATTGATGAATGTAGTTGTATTGCACCGAAGTGCTAGGTGTTTAGCTTTAGAATGAGTGATAGTTTCTTTATATTTGGTGTATCTAGTGTCAGGTCCATGAGTTCATGTTATCTGGTGTGTGGTGTTCATTGTGAGGTATGTGGTATCTGGTATTTATTGTCTGACTTTAGGTTCATGGTTTCTAGTTTGAGGTTTAGCCTTCCCTTGTAGTTCAAGGCAACAATTGTAATTAGTAGAATAGGTTTGTAAGTTTATGGGGCACTCTTTCACTACAACTATTGGAAACTAGAGAGACTAAAATGGCACATTTCCATTGCACATAAGGTTTTTGTGTGTTGTGTGAACTTGGTGATATGAAGCATTCATCAAAATGTTGTGAAAAGGAGATTTCAAAAGAACAATGTGGTGTCATGAACTAGACTATACACTAGAACAAGTGGAATGATGAATTTTCTCAACATATTATAAAATAAAATTGGGCTAGGGACACTTATGCATTTGATACAACCAATGATATTTTAGAAATTCAGGAATGGTAGAAGAGGTGGATGCTTTCATGGGGATTCATAAGAAGCACATGGAACTTAGTAAGCAAATCAAATACCTATAGTTTTTGGTTAGTAAAATAGTGACACACCTTGGACTTCTCTTGGAAATTGTGTCATCTCCTTTTATCGAGGACTCTAGCTAATAAAAAAAAACTATCTGTGTGGCCCCTTCTCAACCTCAGAGGGAAATTGGGACACTCAGGCCCCCCCATATTTGGAACTATAATATTTCATAGGTTCATTCAACCTTGCAACTAACTTTGAGAAGGAGAAGCACTTGGAAGATGTTCGAGTAGAGACTCAAGAGAATTTGTAAGCTAATCCCCACCATGGGAATGGAAAAAAATAACTTAGTTTCATGTTTGTAGATGTTATTTCATCACTACAAGGAGAACACCTTGTATTAGAGGTTTTTACATAACCTCACGAAAATTTATTATTTCTCTATTTATAGTAGAGGTTGTTAGTGGAGGCGGGTGGCGAGGGGTTTTTGTGGAGGTGTTTTTTACCGATGCACCTATAAGGAACATATGCCCCAGTGTGCATATAAAAATGGTTCCCTTGTGCTTAACTATTCATAAGAACTGTCATGCATTATAATAAAAAAACAAGCATTGACTAAATCACCCTAGTGTGTATCTTTGTTGTCAGGCACATTGCGGTAGGGTAAATTAAAAAATTACCAAACTGATTTTCATTATTGGTGTGACCATTTGGTCACTTGGGTGAGAAAAAGAGCAGTCACTTAAGTGTCAAGTTAGGCTAGCAAGACACCACAGTCAATGATTTAGCTGGTTAGTGAACCAACGTACAAAAAAAACAAATGTAAAATAGAAGATACATAAACAACCACACATGAAGCTAGAAATTGAGACAAGTAGAAATATTTACCAACAGAAAGGATTTCATTGATAACATCTCAAATAAAATAAGGAAACTCATGGGAACCCCTCTTCCTCCTTGGGAGGGTCCTTGTTGATCCCTATGAGGACCTTCTTCTCCTTCTTACAAGATGAAAATGAAATGAAGAATTATGACCAAATTCTCAAGAGGTGAGAAACTTGGCTTTGGTTATGGATGTTGGAAAGATCTTAAATAATGATGGACTCTCAAGACAGGATTCAACAACATAACACTACAACTGAAACTCTCTTTTTTTTGCATACCCAAAGATTGTTTTTATAGGTTTCATTCATGCTATTTTCCAACTAGTTTACAATGTGAAAGTAGATCCCCCATGTAGATGGATCTACTAGCCTTGTAGTGGTATGAAAGTTAAAAATGGGTATGGATAGTCGGCCTCATGGAGTAAACCTGAGTTGTGGGTGTGTGATATCTGACCAAGATCATTAATGTGTCATTTTTTTGGATCAGCGTGGGTCTCTATTATGATAGTCACATTGACCATGTTAATGGTGCAATTTTGTGTTTGTTGACCCACGTTTTCACATGATAATAACACAAAAATAACCTTGATAGCCTACACTAAAATTCAGGGATGCACTTTCTATAGTTTTTTGGCTTTGTTGAATGGAACTTGTTAATGTTGAAGGTGTGTTGTTTGGTATGTTGCATTAATGACTTCTCTAGAAATTACATGTATATATTATTGAGCGATTTTTAGGTGATAACATATTCCCCCTAATGTGTAAGGTTAGGAGCATATGTATAGCTAAAATACATCATCGTTTCTTTTGCTTGGTGAAGTATCATCTTGTAAAGGAGTGGAAAAAGGTTGAAATAGAACTAGAGGGAAGAGGGGAGATTCATTCATAACCACATTTATCTGAAAATAATAAGGATATTTATACAAATGAGGCGATAATTCCCCATTCTTGTGCCATAAAACCAGAAATATGTTATTGTAACCAAAAGCTTTGATGAGGTGGATATTTGCAGTTCCCTTGGGGGTGTCGGTAACAACAAATGACAGTTGTGATATGGGAACCTTCTCTTAATCAAGGAATGAAAAATTGTGATAGGTTTTCATGACTATGAGGCATTGATGGACTGTCAAGTTTAGAGGTCTTCAATTGGTACTAAGAACTACAATGGTTGTATAGTAAGACCCATTGTAATATGAAACTATGTTGTTGTCAGATATTATAGGGGTTAACAAAATCAGAAAGCAATAAGGACTCTCTTTATTCCATCTGAGACTCTTCATTTGTAGTGTAATGAAAGTCAATATATTTCCACCTCCCTAGAAACTTTTTTTGATGTCGATAGGTAGGGAGCCACAACTATAAGAAGCAAGGGGCTCCTTGAAATCAACTTATCAAAGAGGGTATCAGGTACTGACTTGGAATAATTTTGACTGACTGGAAAAAATGGACAAAATCAAGAATGCATGAGACTCAAAAAAATTCCCTTGGATGGGGTATTAGTGATGGATGGTATCAACAGTCAAATTTAATCTGGTGTCAGGGAGACAACTATATATTGGGATAAGTTGTGTTAATTTGATAAAGCTACAAAAAGAGGGGGGAATAGGTTGAAACTCAGAGATGTTGGAAAAAGGGCTCTAGGATACTCAGGGTTTGGAAAGTGAGAGTGAATTTTGTAGACATGGATATGAAAGATAAATTCCCCAACCAATGCCAACCGTGGTTTCTTTTCCAGGTTAAAAAGAACCATCGAATACAATGGCCAAAACCTATGTATTTGTTAAAAATCAAAAGGTACTTTATACAATTACCAAATGAATAAAGAATGATTTGATTTGAATATGCACATACAAAAATGGGTTCCCCGGTGAAATATGGCTTGGCCTACTTGTGTAAAAAGTATTTGAGGACAACTGATGAAGGTTGGCGGCCCCATGGGAAGGTTTCTGTATTAGGTGAATGGATGAAGGATTGATCTGCAGATGGACAATTGATCTTAGATGAGATGAAGGGACAATGAAAATGTGGGGTTGCATTCAAAACAACCAATTGAAGAATGACATGATCCAGGATTCCATAATGAGAAGGTTCGCAATATGATGAGAAGAAGTATGAGGTTAATTATCTAAAGTGAAAAACTATCTGGAATATCACTTCTATAAGGTGGTAACATCATGAGTGTCGATTTTTCTAGGGGTAAATATATATGAGAAAACTCATGAATGTGAGAAGACTATCAGTCGGCAGTAGCAGTATGTAAATGAGTTGAAGGTACTATAGAGTCGGGTATGGGGGGCATTAGAGGTAAATGTCAAAGGATTATACTGGGAAATGCAATTGTTCTTAGAGGAATTAATTATTGTCAAAATCCTCTTACTCCAACCCCTAGGTATCTTGTTATATAGTGATTTCCTTACTGTAAGTCAAATTAGTAGCTCACAAAACAACATACATTGTTGGAATATTCAACTCAAATAAAGATAGAAGAAGCAATACTGGAAACCAAATCATGCACACATAAACATCTATATTTTTGGGTAGATACCCCTAGAAAAACCCCGGAGGGAAAACCAATACTGAGATGATTTTATTATGATAAAATCAAGGCTCCCATAATAGGGATAATGACCCACTAAGAGAAATACAACTACAAACAAACCTAGAAAAGTCCACTCTATTTTACAACCCATATATGGCATGCTTTTCAAGGTGTACACACCTTTACTTAAGAAAACTTGTGTATACATGCTTGTATCCACTGAAATTCGCGTACACGAACTCAAGGACCGTATGAAAAACTTTATATGGATTGACCCTCTCCTATGGCTTCGTTCTGTAAAAACCACTTGTGGCTGCCTCTGTTCTCTCTTCTCCTCGACCTGATCTCTAGATGGAATTCCTTCTCCACCTATCCAATATCTCCTTGAATCATAGTCCTTTGTGATCCAATTCTCTGAGAACAAGTCCTTCTCTTCTCTGATGAATGTGTCAAGTGTCTTTCTCCTTCACCCATGCTTCACCCTATCCTTGCTTTTATAATCTTGAGTCATGATATAGTCCTAATATCCAAAGTGATTGACATTTGAGATTAATTCTCACCTCACTTGAGATCAATAGCTAATATTAAATACTAGTTACTTTTAGCATTTCCTTAAATAACTCAATTTTCAATTAATTAATAAAATTAATTTAATTTAATAATTTATTTAATTAAAGTAAAGTCTCAAGGTAGAAGGCCTTGGATGATTTCCACATGTATAGACACTTAGACCTATGCGGAAATACATGTTCGATGCTACCAACATCAACACTCCCTATTAGCGAGGAAGGTATTATGCGCCACTCCAAGTTTGTGTCTAAAGAAGAAAAACTTCCCTTTAACCAAGGGTTTGGTCAGAATATTTGCAACCTTCTCATATGTGGAAATATATTGAAGCTTCATTGCTCCCTTATGCATCATATTTCGAATGAAGTGGTATCTGATCTCGATATGCTTGGACATGTCCTGGAATATTGGATTCTCTAAGAGTTTGATACAAGTCTGATTATCAAAGTATATCATCTTAGTCTTTGTCTCCTGATCAAATAAACCTATAATCAATTTTCAAATCCAAATGGCTTCATATCTAGCCATACTTGTTGTCATATACTCTGACTCTTCTGAATTGAGTGCTATAGAATTCTTCTTATTGTTGAACCATGTAATCACTATTGATCCCAAGTTGAAGTAGCACCTCGAGGTGCTCTTTATATATATTACACTTCCTACCCAATATGAGTATGTATATCCTTGAAAAATCACTCCATATCCTCCAATATACCTCAATCCATACTCCACTATAACTCTTAAGTACTTGAGCACATGCTTCGCTTATATCCAATGCACCTTCCTTGGCTCAACTATGAAATGAATCAAGGTGTTCATAGAAAAGCATATATCTGGCCTGGTATTGACCAAATACATCAAGGACCCTATCAACTACCTATATATATTGGGAACCAACAACTTTGAATCTTAAGTGATAACCTTATTCATATTGGTGACCATAGGTGTAGCCATTGGTCTACAGTCCTCCATCATGAATCTCCTCAAGATCTCAACTGCATACTTCCCTTAACCAAGGAAGATCTATATCAATACATGTAGGTAGCTAGAGAGGTAGTGGGGGGCACAGAGGGCCCATAGTAATAATAGTATAGGCCATTGAATGTAAGGTGGACTAGGTCCACTATAATATTAAATAAGGCCCACTATGGTAGTTAGATATAATAAATGTAAGAGGAATTATTAGAAGGTTCTGCTTCTATAAGATTCCTCCTCTAGAATGTTCTTAGGTGGTTGGTAGCACTATATAAATGGTTTCAAGCAATGTAATGATATATGAAGAGAAGTAATGTATTTAGAGTGAGTATCTCATTAGGAGGTTTCCCCCTTGAAGAGGCAAGTGAACAGGAGAGGATCCCTTCCATAATAGGATCCACTGTATGGTGTTGCCCTACCTCAAGGGTTCTCTTATAATAAAGTGTTGTTTATTCTATATTGTCTCTAAATATTTTTGGTTTTTCTATATGCAATTATTTGGTTCTTAACAAGTGGTATCATAGCACTTTCCTTGGCAGACATTGTGGGCAAATATTTTTCTTTTGTAAATTTATTTTTCAGAGAAGAAAAAAGAGGGTTGTGACATTCCAGATGATTTTTATATATTTTGGTGCAAACATTGTATAAAGCAGTTGTATATATGATTTCCTCTCATAAAAACACTTAGTTAAAAAAAAGCATCCAAAACAGAGCCTGAGAAGTAAAGTTATCAACATTTTAAAATCCGTTACTTTCAAGGTTTTTCCATGGACAACCTTGTGATTTTTATGATTTTTGTAGCAGTTGGGGATGAATTTTACAAAAAAAATTATAGATATGAGTTCTTATTTTAAAAAATAGTTGATTTCAAAAAAAACATCATCCAAATTGGAGCTCCAGAAGTGAATATATCATTCATTTAAAATCAACCTTTTTAGGGTCTTCGTGATAGCGGCGGGACTCCAGAGCTCATCACTTCTCACAGGGTGCTCAGATTTATACCAGATCAGAGCCATTGAATAGATAATTTTGAGAGTTTTGTTTTGGTATATTATATGTGGTGTTTCCAATGGATATTCACTCTTACCTCAGGGACATTTTACAGAAGATTGAATCCCTCAAAGCCAATAGGCATGACTATCTGCAAGGCATCAAGGATAGTCTACATGACCCCACAGACAATTATCACAATATTCAAAGGTCCTTGGCTCACCTATAGGATGGATATCTTATGGAGGACATCAAATATGAATATAATCAATAAGTATATGGTTGGTATGATTTTGGGGTCGATTGTGATTATTGGTATATGGATAGTTGTCATTTCTAGGATGACAACCACTTCCATCTTCTCTTTGATGACTCTACTCCACCTTTTGTAAATAACATCAATGTAACAAATCAGGAGCCAGTTATGATTACAAGTGTCCATCCTTCATATTCTACAGTGGTATTATTCCTTCCAGATTCAGCTATGAACCTTTCCCACTATGTGGATGGATCTTCTTATTTGGATCCACATGATAGGTGTCAATCTTTGGAGCATCATTTTTAGTTGGTTATTGGGTTCTGATATCTTCCACATGGAGTTCACATGAGCACTTGGACATGGGACCCTAGTTCTCTAGTCTAATTCAGCACTATGGTGCACACTTATCCATGGGACCATGGTATATGGTTGTACACCCTCATAAAAAGTGTTGAGGACAATGCTTTCATAAGGGGGATGGAATGTTAGGTAGTTAGAGAGGTAGTGGGGGGCCTGGATGACCAATATTGATAATATTAGAGGCCATTAAATGTAAGTTTGACTAGGTCCAATATAGTATTAAATAATTCCCACTATGGTAGTTAGATATAATAAATGTAATAGGACTTCTTAGAAGGTTATGCTTCTAGAATATTCTTTCTCTGGAATGTTCTTAGGCAGTTGGTAGAACTATATAACGGGGTTCAAGCAATGTAATGGGATATGAAGATAAGCATTGTATTTGAAAATAGTAGCTCATTAGGAGGTTTCCCCCTCGAAGAGGAAAGTGAAAAAAATAGGATCCATTCTATGGTGTTTCCCTACCTCAAGGGTTTTATTATAATAAAGTGTGGTTTCTTCTATATTGTCTTTGAATATTTGCGGTTTTTTGGTATGAAAGTATTTGGTTCTTAACCATACCTGGAATACCTCTAACCCCAATAAATAATACATCAATCCAATGTCCTTTATCTCGCACTCAGTAGCTAAATATGATTTACACCCTGCAATAAGCTCATCTACACCTATGAGAAATAAATACTCTATGTACAAAACCAAGATGACTAGATCATACCTAAAAAGTATGAAGTATAAGTTACAATATGCCTCACTTTTGGTAAATACCATACTCTTCAAGTATTTGTTAATCCTACAATACCATGCCCTCGGTGCTTGTTTGAGTTTGTATAAGGATTTCTTAATCCTACACACACGAAACTCCCTCCCATGTACCTCAAATCCTTGAGGTTTCTCTATATACACCTCCTCTTCAATGATCTCGTTGAGCTAAGTTTGTTTCACATACATCTGATGTATCCTCCACCTCATAACTGAAGCAATATAAATAACATATCAAATAGAAGCAAACCTGGTGACTAGAAAAAATGTCTCGTCGTAGTCCACTCTCTCTTTATGGGAGAACCCTCCCACCAAAAACCTCACCTTGAAATTTTCGATGCTACCATATGTAGCATTCTTGATCTTGTAGAGCCACATGTAACTCACAATTGACTTCCCCTTCAGTCTCAACACTATGTCCCAAACATCATTCCTCATAATAGAGGTGTACTCCTCTACCATGGAATCCCACCATACCTGTTGATTTGTTGCTTCCTCAAAACTGGAAGGCTCAGCATCAATGATGCTACTCATAAGCACCATATAGTTTGGAAACTTCCTTGGAGGCATGCGCTCTTTGACCACACTCCTAGGATCCTCACTAGCATCCCTCAATGTTTGTAATAGCTACCAAGGTATCATGACAGGACTAGAAGGGGATAAATCCTCCTCCCCACCTAAAGTCTAAATTGATTATTTTTATTCATCCTTTGGAATATGTTACTCCTCATTCTCTGTCATTGATGATGACTCCTGAGATATCCTAGATGCCAAGTTATCCTCTAACTTAACATATTTTCTCACAATTATCCTCCTCCATGTTGGTATGAAGATCTTGTAATCCTTTAAGGTCTCTCTATACCCCACAAACATACCCTTATTTCCTAAAGTGATATGAAAATAGAAGGCTGACTTGTTATGCTATGCAAGCACCCTCTACTTCATTAAAATAAAACTTTTACAGGACCTTGCTTCATGTGTTAAAATATGCAAGATAGTTTATGTGCCAAATTTATGTATCTTCTTGTAAATGCTTATGTGTGAGGATATGTTCTTTTAAATGGTTATATATATGTTTTAAATAAATACACAGCAACATAACTTGCAGAAAATAAACCATCAAACTCAGAACAATCACAACATGATAAAGGAGTTCACCCCCCTCCGAGCTACATCTCCTTGAGCCTCCATCAATGGACTTGGCTCTCTAGGATTAATTTGTCAAAAGTTCTTTTAAAATCTGCTGCTCAACTCCAATGGAAAAACAGATTGTACCATTGGGATCAAAACACATAAAAACCCCAAAAATGACTAATAAAACTCTGAAAACGGATCATGGCTCATCCGGGCATGACCTCTTCTACATGTGGCCATAAGCCTCCCTGAGATTATCTTAGGAAAAAACACCTATAAAAGTCCTCAAAAGCCTCTGAAACCTATCCCAATGTGTTCAAAGCATAATAATCAGCCAAAAATGATTATTCATTCACAGAAAACAAACATAGGCTCACCAAAACATGTCCTCAATCAATGAGGGCTTCAAGTTCCCTGGAGCTTGCTGAAACTTCAATGCATAAAAACCTACAAAATAAGTCTTAAAATGGCCTTGATAATAGTGCCAATGGATTTAGGATGTCCAAAAACCCCTGGCTGGGCTTTTACGGCACCTCAATCGGCCAAAAAATGAGAAAGATAGGCCTCCTGCCATCCTCTTCCTTCAAGTTTGTTGGCATTGGTTCGCCAAAACGCACCTCTGTGTGCTTGAACCCAGAACACATGCTTATTTAAGCGCAAAAACCTGGCACCAGGCGCAACTGCGCCAATGGTGCAAACTATAGGATGGTTATGGGCACGCCAGCCCCTAACCGCCTAGCACTCGAGCACATTAGGGTCATATGACCTCGCGCAAATGTAAAAAGGCCTCTGTTTTCCAAACCCCGTGCTCCATGTATAAACCGATGGTCATATGTAAAGGAGTGCGCAACCAGGGGCTAACTCCATTGTAATACCAAAACCCCTCGTGCGCGAATAGACATGGTCACATGGCAAACAACACGACCATGGGCCGGGGCTAAGCCCCGACCCGACCCCCCGCCAAATGTGACATACACCAAACTTAAATATATATATATATATTCATATATATAACAAGCAATAAACGGTGGTATGTTGGTCGGGTGTACTTTGTAAAGCTGCTTGGTTCTTGGGGGGAGGTACGGGGTTCGATCCCCATGGACTCCATAAATTTTGAACCAATAACCCATTCAATGGTGCCACGTGGCAGCCCATGTCTGGGCCACGTGGCACCACGCCATTTGCCCAATAACTGCCACGTGTCGCAATGTGATTCACCCAAATGCCAGCCAGTCAAAAACTTCCACGTCAACATGTGCCAATTCAGTTCTGCCATGTCACCTCTACCACGTCAGCATATGGACATGCCACCTCAGCATCCGTACGGACTGTACGGACTGCACAGTCAGCGTCCTTTTTTTTTCCCTGTTTGGCGATTCGAACAGATCGCGATATCTCTCGCTCCCAACATCCATTTAGGATGAAATGAGTTGCGTTGGATTCGTGATGACGAGGGCTACGCTCTTGTTCGTTTTGAGGCAATTCCGAGAATGTTGATTTTTGAGCTAAAATTTGACCCCTAGTCCAGATTTTGATCACACCTTCCCACTGAAAGGATTTTGGACACACAAAAGCTTATGATTATATGTCTGCTTTCAGGTTCTATCAATTGATTCTACTTGAAAAGTTTTTCCGACAATCACCTGGATACCTTGACATGCCTTGCACTGCAACTGATTATGTCCTTCAACCATTGTTCTATGGCTGTTGCTGACCCACTGTTCTCTCTGTGCTTGGAAGATTGCCAACCTTCCCACTGAAAATCAAGTTCCTCTTGTGAACTCTTTGACGTCAACAAAATCATCTTTCCAATGGCTGCAAAAACTTTCCTGCGACATCTTGTCACAAGCCAAGAAAACCATCAATCTTGAAAACAAATTTATACAAGACTGAAAAATGATGCCAAAAAAATCTATTTTCTCTTCAAACAAACGGTCGCATCGTGTACTTCATCAAAGCACATGGCATTTTCCTGCATCTTGGTGTACGCAAAATTTACTTACAAGCCAACAAACACCATCGACTAAACATAAGTCGAAAAACATGATCGACACAACATAGTCGTCAGACAATCATCAACACCAGTCGAGACTCATTTGAAACATATCAACCTTCTCAAACTGACAAGTCGAAAAACATGATACATAATCATGTAACAATCATGAGTCATTCATGATGAACTATCACCAGGTTCACTGCTTACACATACAAAAACAAATGCATGTGCATGACTCTTCAACTCTCCTTCCAGTACAAACATAAGTACATAAACCCAAAAACATATGGGTACATAAGAGATGAATATAAAAAAGATATATGGTTGTAACAAGTGAACATCATATCCATCTTTTACATCCTCCTGGCAAAGTTGTGCAACAACAAGAATGCCTTCACACGAATTGCATTCACATGCAACTTGCATCATACAAGTTGTGATAAACTATTGCAACTTATCATACTCTCGACATAAATGCACACATAAGGCTGAAAAGTGCATTTACAATAGAAAAATGCAAGCCTTACTTTCTCAAGAAATCCAACCATTTCTTACCAAACCAACTCAATGGTGACTTTTTTTTCTAGAAATCGTCCTCTTGTGAATCATCTTGACTCACATAGATGATGGAATCTCCTCTTCCATTCTTGCCAAACCCTTTATCCATCTGCTTCTTGTGTTGTGGATGAGTGGTTGGATGCAATGTCCAACATTGGTCAATGAGATGACCCCTCTTCTGACAATGAGTGCAAATCTTTTGCATCCTCTTTTCACGCTGTCTTTGCTTGTAAAGTTTCCTGAAAGCGGTTAATCTTTTCCAACATTTTGAAACATGATGGTTATATAA
>ML791849.1:118729-142957 GCA_009831015.1 Picea engelmannii
GATTCAAAATGAAAATGTCTCCTTGGTATATATAGGAGACTAGGAGGTATAATTACAACTAATGGCCTAAAGCCGACATAAATAAAATAACATTACTAATCTAATATGCCCCAATTAAGGGGTAATGAGCCAATATTAGGGCTAAACAGACACCAAGTGGATTAATCTACTTTTGAAGGTGATAGATGTCGAGTTGAAGGCATGCAATATATATTGTTGGCCTTGGTGTATTTTGGGGGATATTTGGATTATTTTCAGCATTCACTCTTGTGTCCATAAGGGGTTGGTTTCGAAAGAGGATGACTATTACCTTAACTGCACTGAGAATATTGTAAGGAGTTGTGGGGGATCTAATCATAGTTTTACTATCAAAGAAATGGGTTTTCACGCCCGTGAGAAATATCTCTGGTGGAGAGATTTTCTATTGAAGAATCATGTTGTCATGCCCATGAGCATAATCTCCAGGAGAGAGTTATGTTGGGAATTTTTCTCTAGTGTGTTGGGAATTAGTTTCAGGGCTCAAAGACTTCTTGTTTGGACTATTGTTAGTAACCCTAGAAAGGAAGTGGGGCAGTCAGAGGGCTATTGAATAGAGAAGGGGCACACTTCCTTGGGTGTGACAGGTGCGTGGGGAATGGGGGATTTTAGGCTAGTGCATCATTGACCACCTTAGACTGGCCAATTCTATTTAGAATCATACCTTAGCTTTTCACAAGGAACTCTTTTTCCCTGGTGGAGTTAAGCCCCAGCTTGGAGATGACCTGTTGTTTAAAGCTTATGAGCAATAGAGTATATGGCTAGGAGGAACGTTTGAGTTTTGTGTGCGGTTGGTGACTTCCATAAAAGATAATTATTCTTTATGTGTTGTCTTTTTTACTGTGTTCTTATTTATTTATGTTTGACATGGATAACTATTGTATGTTGTTGCATATAAGTAATTGTTTTTATTATGTTTAATTTGTCTTGTGCATGTGAGTGTGGTGTTATCATTTAGTATTGTATTCGTGCATAAGTATGATAGTTATTGATAGTCTTTCATATTAAGTTATCCTTTGATATTGCTCATGATTCTCTAAGGAAATGATTGGATGGTTGGGTGCACAGGAAAGTAGTCTGCGTGCACAAGAGGTTGAAATTCATGTGTGCGTACAAAGAATTAGACCCTGTGCACAGGGAAAGAAGAATTGGCATGTGATGCCAAGGTGGTTGTGCGCACAGTTGTGTTGTGTAATCAGTATGTTGGTGCGCATAGTTGTTTGAGTTATTTCCACTACATAAAATTTTGTTAAAAGGAGTAAGTTAGTGTGGCACTTCTCAATTTGAGGTTGAGCACATTACTTCAAGTGATACTGCACAGACTAGAGTTTAGTATAGTATCTACACAATGGAATTTTGGAATAGCATGGCCCATCAGGATGTTGGGGATGTTACATTTTGGTTGATTTAGAGCTACAGAAGTTTGGATTGAGTGACATGGCCCAACCTGGGGTGGTTGGGGATGTTACATTCTGGTATCATAGCAATCTCAAAGCATATTGTAAGTGGTGGTAACGGGACTCCGTTGGGAGACTGGGTACGTTACAGATTGGTATCAGAGCATATTTTGGAATAAGTGTGTGGTGTAGATAAGATGGGGAGGCTAGGGACGTCACATTGTGGTATTAGAGCTATTGGTTCAACACTGGACTTGTATGGGCCAAATGTCGACAAGAAACATCAAAGATCTAGTTTCAACACTAAGCCTACATGTGTTGAGTTATACTTAAGGAAAAATTTAGACTGGTAAGTGACCAAATTTGGCATTTTAGTGCAGCCTTGGTGCGCATTAATTGAGAATGCGCAGATGTGCATGCTAAATTCATGACATTGCGAAGTGTAGCATTGGAATTGTATAGTAAACAATGGTGCATGGTTGTGTGCACTAAAGGTTTGGGGCTACGTAGAACAAATTTTTAGTGCATGCGCATTATTGATACACTATGTACAAGTTAAAAATTGACATCATGCATTGGTGTGTGTTGAATATCAGTGCATGCATGAGATTCAATAGAAGGGATTCTAACAAGATGGTGCAGAGTTTTCATGAAGTTGTTTCATGAATTTGTGTAACAAATCTTTTTGTATGTACATTTTGCAGAATTATCAGCGATTAGAACAAGACAGAATCAATGCAGAAGGTCAAAAGCATGGAACATGCGTAGAGGATTTACAGTCCTAATGATGAATTCAAGGATCTGTATGTTAGGTTGGGTGCTGATGGTACAAAATCCAAGGAGGAGTGCAATAATTTGGTAGAAACCATAAAGGAATTGCAAAACGATGTCTGAAGATATAAGGCTGATAATGAAATGCTTATGAGAGCCAAGGAGCATCAATATGACTTGAATGTCAAATTGATGCAGATCTTGGATAGAATAGAAAAGAAAATGGATAAGGAGACAGAGTCGAGTAGGTAAATAAGTTGCAGGTCTCATGATGAGAAAATAAGAGAAGTAATAAGTGTTTATGGGCATCGACCTCACTCACTAAAGAATTATTTTAGGAAAGCGCACAGTAGTTCGATTCCATCTCATGTCATGAAGCATAATATAAGGATTGGAGTGGAAAAACTACAGGGAGAAATGAATAAGATCAATCCTCCTACCTTTTATGGTGAGCACAAGAAGGATGAAGATGTGGAGACATGGTTTCTAGGTATGAAGAAGCACTTCCAGTTGCATAATCATTCTATGCATGCAGAAGGGAGAATTTATATCTATCTACTAAAAGGAAAAGAATCAATGTGGTGGGATCATTTTGTGCAAGTGCAACACATTGATGAGAAGAAAATTACTTAGAGGGAGTTCAAAAGGTATTCTAAAATAAATACTTAACCAAGCGATACTATGAAAACAAAATGAAAGAGTTCTTTGAAATCAAGCTTGGGAGTATGATGATAGATGAGTATGAAAGAAAACTCTTAGAGATGCTTAAATATGTCACATTCATCAAGGATGAGCAAGTTAAAATTTATAGGTACTTGACTGGGTTTCCTTCAGTTATCAGTGACAAGATATGGTATGATGATCCTAAGACATTGGAGGAAACTATAATGCATGCTAAGTGTCTTTATGAGTAGAAAAGGGGAAGGTCGACATTCCAAAAGGCTTGGGAAGATAATATGAAGACCAATATGGAATAGATGAAGAAGGAGGATAAGCCACCATTTTTTAGAAACACTGCGCAAGGACATCCAATTCTCCAAGAGCTCAGAATTTCATAGACAGTGGGGCAAAATCCATGGCAGCAATTTATTCAGTGTTGGAGTTGTGGCGGGAATCATATGCACAGATATTTCCCTCAAAGAGGTGATAAAGAGAGGATTGTGCATAACGTACAATAAGTTGTGATGTTTGAGAACTAGGGAAGAAATGTGACAAGGATTTATCCAGCGTTGGATAACAAGTAGGATGATTTTTAGTCGCACATGATCGAGGCGAAAGGTAAGATTAATGATCAAACCATTGCTATTTTAATTGAATCATAAGCTATTCATAGTTATCTAGATCCTAAGATGGTGTAAATATTTCAATTACTGAGAAGAAATCTTGGAAAACCTTGGTTGGTGCAATTAGCTATAGAAGCAAAAAGAAAAATTAATGAGATGGTTAAGGTATGTCCAATGGAGATGAATGGACTACGAAAAAAACATTATTTGAATATCATACCTTTGGGTTCGTATGATTTCCTCATTGGTATGGATTGGTTGGAAGATCACCATGTTGTCCTGGACTATTCTAATAAGACATTTACTTGTCTGGGTGAGCAAGGAAATTTGAGAACATTTCAAGAAATTCCAAGGGTTGTGACTATCAGAGAAGTTTCATCCTTGAAATTGAAGAAAAGCTATAGGAAAGTATGTCAACTATTTGCAGTGCACATGGAGGAGGCACCCATGGATAAAGTGCCAAGTGTTGAATATTGCGTAGTACTGAAAGAGTATGAGGATATATTTAAAGAGATACATGATTGCCTCTGAAGAGGGATATCGATTTATCTATAAATATGATGTTGATAATAGCACATGTATATAAGACTCCTTATAGGATGAGTACGCCAGAATGGAAGGAGTTGCATATGAAAATTGAATAGCTTCTGAAGAAGGGGTATATACACCCAAGTGTGTCACCTTGGGGTGTGCCAGTTTTATTTGTGAAAAATAAAGATGGCACGTTGAGACTTTGTATCAACTCCAGGGAGTTCAACAAGGTAACAATAAAGAATAAGTATCATTTTCCAAGGATAGATGACCTCTTTGATCAGTTGTGGGGTGTGCATATAGTTTCAAAGATTGATATTAGATATGGATATCACCAAGTGAGAATAAAAGAGGAATACATCAGCAAGACTACCTTTAGAACAAGGTATGGTCATTATGAGTTTACAGTGGTTCCATTTGGGTTGATGAATGCACCAGTTGTCTTCATGTGTTTGATGAATGGATTTTTTAGAAGTTATTTAAAGAATTTTGTCATTATATTTCTGGATGACATACTTATTTACTAAAATTCTAAAGAAGGGCTGTGAAAGTGTCTTTTTATCAGCAGAAGAGTTTTTATTTGTGTCATATTATTTCTAAGGAAGGAATAGATGTGAATACAGAAAATATAAAATCCATTGAGGAATGGTCAACACCAAGAAATATCGCAGAGGTAAGGTCCTTCATGGGACTAGTAGGCTATTACAGAAGGTTTATTGAAGGATTCTCACATATTTTGCATCAAATTACATCTTTGAAAAATAAAGGTGCACGATTTGAATGGATTCCGGAGTGTGAAAGGATTTTTCAACACTTGAATATTTTGTTGACAAGTGTGCCAATTTTGAGAATTGTTGATCCTAATGCAGACTTCATTGTGTGCACGGATGCATGCAAGGAATGTCTCAGTGGAGTCCTTAGTCAGAATGGGCATGTGGTGTGCTATGAGTCAAGAAATAAAAAAGAGAATGAAAGGCTCTATGCCACTCATGACTTGGAATTGGCATCCATAGTGAATTCCTTGAAGACATGGTGGCACTATCTTATGGGTAAAATATTTGAGTTGAGGACAGACCATAGTGGTCTGAAGTGTCTGTTAGTACAACCAAGTTTGAATGCCACAAAAAGGATGTGGTTATAATTCCTTAGTGAGTATGACTTTGACATAAAGCATATCAGAGAAAAAAAGAATAAGGTGGTTGATGCACTCAGCAGGAGGGCGTATGAGATGCATGTTAAAGTCGTTATCATGTACAGATATGTTTTGTGCGGTAGAATTTTAGAATTTTCCAAATCAAATCTGCACTATGTGGACATAAAGGCAACTTTACAACAAGGTATGTCGCAGAAGAAGTTGGAAGTTTATGAGCTAAGAGAGGATGGGATCCTCATGTATAGACACAAATTCTATGTGTCTAATAATCAGGAGTTGAAGGGCCTGATATTATCGGATATTCATAAGGTTCCTTATGTTGTACATCTAGGTTATTAGAAGACAATTGTCACAGTCAAGAAGAAACACTTTTGGTTAGGTATGCAAAAGGAAGTTTCTTATTTTATTGCTAGATGTCTCGAATGTCAGAACGTCAAGGATGAGCACAGACATCCAGTTGGTTTGCTACAGCCTTTTCCCATTCCTGAGTGGAAGTGGGAAGATGTGACCATGGACTTCATAACTAAGTTTCCTAGGACTAATAAGTAGCATGATTCTATTATGATGGTGGTGGACAAGATTACTAAAGTTGCCCATTTTATTCCAGTAAAGTTATCCCACAAGGTAGAAGATATTGATGAGATATACACGAGATAAATTGCTAAGTTGCATGGTATATTTAAAGGATTTGGGACAAATATGAACTTTAGCACAACATGTCACCCTAAGATAGATGGATAGACAGAGAAGGTAAATCAAGTTATTGAATATATGCTCAAGATGTATTTGATGGATAAATCATCAAAATGGTAAAACTACCTTCATTTGGTAGATTTTTCTTAAAACAATGGGTATCAGACATATTTTAAGATGAGCCCATTTGAGGTGCTTTATGGAAGAAAATGAAACATGCTAGTGAGTTGGGACAAACCAGTAGACCGCACAATAGTTGGGCTAGATATACTTTGGGAAATGGAGGAGCAAATGGTAAAGATCGGGTAGAATTTGAAGGCTTCCCAACACAGGAAAAAAAGTTGTGCAACTAAAGGCAGAACCCACATAGATTTTAAAGTGGGAAATCACATGTTTTTGAAAGTGAAGGCCAAGCACAATTCCCTGAAGTTGGGGAAGTTTTCTAAGTTAGCAGTGTGCTACTGTGGGCCATTTGAAATCCTTGAAAGGATTGGTCATGTCGCATACATGATTGCATTATATGCATCCTTTTGTATTCATAATGTTTTACATGTGTCATTGCTTAAGAAGTGCGTACTCAATGTTAATCATATTATTGATTGGAATGTGATTCAGGTGGGGCCAAAAGGATATTTTCAAGTGCGACCAATTTGCATATTGGATCTGAAAATCAAGAAGCTCTAGAATCGAGCCAGGGAGATGGTAAAGTTCCAATGGACCTGGTACGATCCTGAGGATGCAAAATGCGAGCATGAGGATGCTATGCGGATAGAGTATCCTCATATTTTTTAAAACTTTTAGAAAAAAAATTATGTACATGTGTAAATGATGCACTGAGGACATTACATAAATAAGGGGGAGGGGAGTGTAATGTCCCTGGTTTAAAACCCTTTGTAATTGTACATGTAGGCTAGTGAGTCGTGGTATCAACTTTAAATGTAAATGTACATTTAGGTAGGTGAGACGTAGGCACTAATTTTTTATGTTGCGCACACCTAAGGAGCGCACGGAGTATTGTATCAAAGACAAGGTGCGCACATTTCATAGTTTTTTGCGCACTTGGGTAAGTGTGCACATTTCAAAGTGTTGCACGCACTTAGGTAAGTGTGCGGGAATGACATGGCAATACATGCAAATATGAGTTATATATGTGTATGTATATGGTTGTATATTATTGATGTCGGAGAGCCTATGTGATTATGAGGCTGGTGATCCAAGAGGCAGATAGGCCAGTGCACCTATCCATGTAAATGTAATCATAATTATTAATATAATATTTTATTTTTTCACGTAGAAAGATTCAGAGGAAAAGAGATGGGGGGGCTGACTCCACCAGAAAAAGGGAAAAAGGGGTGAGACTTAAGTCTTGGGGAATATTTTATAATATTTTCGGAAAAGTGTAACGATGGATAATTATTTTATCCTAAGTTCCCGAGGATCGGGAACAAGTCACCAAGTGGCTTAAGCTACTTTTGAAGGTGACAGATGTCGATTTGAAGGCATGCAATACATATTGATGGCCTTAGTGTATTTTAGGGGATATTCATATTATTTTCAGGATTGAATCTCGTGTGCAGAAGGGGTCAGTTCTAGAAGAGGGAGACTATTACCTTAATTGCATGGTGAATATTGTAAGGAGTTTTGGGGGATATAATCATAGTTTTACAGTCGAAGAGACATGTTTTCATGCCCATGAGTAGTCTCTCTGGGTGAGATATTTGATGTTGAAGAAGTGAGTTGTTAGGCCCGTGATCTTACTCTCCAGGTGATAGTTATGTTGGGAATTTTTCCCTGGTGCATTGGGAATTAGTTGCAAGGCTTGGAGACTTCTTGTATGAATGTTGTTGGTAATCCTAGAAGGGAAGTGGGGCAGTCGAAGGATTTTTGAGAAGAGAAGGGGCACACTTCCTTAGGTGTGATAGGTGCATGGGGAATGAGGGACTATAGGCTAGTGAAATAGTGGGCACCTTGGACTGACCAATTCTATTGAGAATCATACCTTATCTTGTCACTAGGAACCCTTTTTCCCTGGTGGAGTTAATCCCCAACTCGGGGGTGACATGTTGCTGAAATATTATGAGAAACAGATTATATGGATAGGAGGAACATCTTGGTTCTGTGCGCAGTTGGTGACTTCCATAAAATATAAGTGTTCTTTATGTGTTTTCTTTTTTACTGTGTGCTTATTTATTTATGTTTGACATGGTTAATTCTTGTATATTGTCACATATAAGTAATTTTTGTTATTTTGTTTAATGTTTCTTGTGCATTTAAGTGTGGTGTTGTCATTCAATATTGTAGTCATGCATAAGTATGACAGTTATTGATATTCTTTCATACTAATTTATCCTTTGATATTGGTCATGAGTCTCTGAGGAAAGAATTGAATGGTTGGGTGTGCAGGAAGGTAGCATGTGTGCACTGGAGGTTGGAATTCATGTGTGCATACATGGAATTAGACACCCCACACAAGGAAATAAGAATTGGCATCTAACGCCAGGTTGGTTGTGCACACAGTTGTGTTGTCTGATCAGTATGTTGGTGCATGCAGTTTTTTTAGCTATTTTTGTTGCGTAAAGTTATGTTAAAAGGATAAAGATAGTGTGGTACATCTTAGTTTGAGGTAGAGTGCATTACTTCAATTCATAACGCGTACACTAGACTTTAGTATAGTATCTATGCAGTGGATTTTTGGAGTAGCATGGCCTAGTAGTATGCTAGGGATGTTACAGTTTGGTTGATTCAGAGTGACAGAAGTTGGGATTGAGTGACGTGGCCTATCCTGGGGGTGTCATGGATGTTACGTTCTTGTATCAGAGAAATCTTAGAGCATGTTGTAAGTGGTGGTAACGAGACTTAGTTGAGAGACTAGGTACGTTACAGATTGGTATCAGAGAAAATTTTGGAAGAAGTGTGTGGTGTATCTCAACTGGTGAGGCTAGGAATGTCACAATGATGGATTGGTTCTTTCTCTTTGCAACCCCATTTTGTTGAGGGTTGTATGAGACTATCAACTCCCTATTGACCCCTACCTCCTTGTAGAAATACTTGAATTCATTGGAGGTGTACTCGCCCCCATTATCTGACCTCAATACCTTGATCTTCTTCCCTATCTGGTTCTCCACCTTAGAGCTCTAAACTCCTGAAACTGACTAAAGACCTTATCCTTGGTCTTCATAAAGAAGATCCAAGTTTTCCTATAAAAGTAATCAATAAATTCCACATAGTATGATGATCCTTGTATTGGTCCTATTGACATCGGGCCACTCACATTTGAAACTTCTCTTAATGGTTTTCGAGCAAAGAAACAAAATTCTAAAGAATCGCAAGTAATCACTTACCCTCTTAAGGTAAGATAGACCAATTCAGTCTTAGTAGATGTTAATCATCATCATCATAAGATCCACTTGGACCTACTCTTAATGCTTGGAAAACAATCCTTGGCATTCTTTCCAAGTTCACACCCTCTGCACACTCCCTGTTGCTCAATATTGAACTGTGGAAAACCTGTAACAATCCCCCTCATAATTGAAAATTACCTATAATGTATATGTCCCAACCTCTTGTGCCACAACTCACAAGGTTTTCATTGTCATGTACCAAATCCTAAACATGGTTGGCTTGCAACATGTATAAAGTGCCCTCTCTAACCCCAATGACCATTGTTATGTCTGGGGTATCTTTCTCTATATGTATGAGTACTTTCCCTCTTTGAAAAGCAATGGAAAAACCTATATCCTCCATAGTTAAGACTGAGAGAAAATTATTCTTCAGTCTGGGTACGCAAAGCACATTGTGGGAATCTAGCGAAGCTCCTATCTCAAGATAGAATGTAACTATTCCCTTTGCCTTCACTGCATACTTTGCATCATAAACAAGTTCCACATGAACATCTAATTACCTCTATATCATACTACTAAATATCTCCCATGCTTCTCTCATACGATGTGATTCACCATTGTCCAAGAACCACGCGCTCCCAGTAGTTGTGATGGAAAAAAGGAAAGAAACTAGTAAGAAATGTTTCTCAAAATTCACTACAAAATCATCTAGTTGTGTCTTTGTTGATGTTGTTGTCTGTGTCTTTCGTTTACCCTTAATATTCTCTAGACATTGAGATGCATAATTTCTATTCCTATGACATGAGAAGCACTTGATTTTACTCAAGTCCTTCTTCCATGGTTGTGATGATCCTCCATCATTTTTACCCTTCTTGCTAAAACTCTTTCATTTTCCTTTATGTGTCTTACTGACAAGGGACAATTTATCATCACTACTTCCCTACTTGATTCTCTTAGACTCCTCCCAAGTCTCTTCTTGGATGCAATCATCCCAAAGTCTCTGTCAATCTAGGAAATGTTCCTGAGTGCAAACTCCCTTGACAAATTGTTCCCATGACTTGGGAAGACCATTCAATGCCACATTCACAATATTTTCATCCTTCATTTTCTCCCCTATGGCTACAAGTTGATCACGTACCTGAGTGATCCTCATGAAATAACTGGTAAATTTGTTATATCTATACATCTACACCGATATGATTTTATTTCTTAATACCATATTCTTATTCATGTTAGTACTATGGAATAAACCTACCAAGGAATCAAAAATATATATGGTCATATTCTTCTCATATAAGTGAGGAATTAGATGATCCTTCACTAAATCCAAGATGATCCTCTTTTCTTTGATCTCCTTCTTCTTGTGAGTTGCCAAAGTTTCTAAATCTATCGGTGGAACAACTGTTGTGTCCACTAGCTCCCAAAGGTAATACTTATTTAATGCCAAAGTCACTCTTTCTTTCCGAGATAGGAAGTTGGATGCTCCATCCAATATGTCTTCAACTCTAAGAGGTGTTTATGCCATCCCTTGGACCTGATAAACTGCTCTAGAAATAACTTGTTGTTGAAATTACCCCTGTACTGACTTGTATTGACCATTATGCACCTCTCACCATTGAAACATATGTATGTACGCACTTGTTCTTACTGCAACCCGCATATATGAAATTGTCTCCAAATAAACCCACGTATGTACACGCATGTTCCTTTTTCAACCTATGTACAAATCTATAAATCTGCAAAACCCTAGTGTTGCCTCAATACGATTGTTTCCCTGAAATCCATCCTTTGATTTCTTCTTGTTGGTTTTGGATCTGCTAATATCTTCTACAGAAAGGTATGCTATCAACTAATATGGACCTAATATATGGATTCCTCTCAGAGCAACGACTCTGATACCATGTTGAAATCCTCTTACTTCATCCCCTAGGTATCTTGTTATCTAGTGATTTCCTTGTTGTAAATCAAATTAGCATCTCACAAAATAACATACATTGTTGGAATATTCAACTCCAATAAAGATAGAGGAACAAATACTAGAAACCAAATCATGCATACATAAACACTAATATTTTTGGGTAGATACCCCTAGAAAAAACCCATAGGGAAAACCAGTACTGAGATTATTTTACTATGCTAAAATTAGGGCACCTGTAACAGGGATAGTGACCCACTGAGAGAAATAAAACTACAGACAAACTTGACAAAGAATGCTCTACTATACAACCTATATTTGGCATGATTTTTGAGGTATGCGTGATTTTTCTTAAGAAAACCTGTGTATACACGCCTATCTCCATTGAAACCTGCATACACGACCTCAAGGAATGTATGGAAAACTTCGTATGACTCGACCCTCTCCTATGGATTCATTCTACCGAAACCTGATTGTGATTGCCTCTGTTCTCTCTTCTCCTTGACCCGGTATCTATATGGAATTCCTTCTCCACCTATCCAAGATCTCCTTGAATCACAGTCCTTTGTGGTCCAACTCTCTCAGCAAAAGTCCTTATCTTCTCTAATCAATGTGTCAAGTTTCTTTCTCCTTCACCCTAGCCTTTCTTTTACAATCTTGAGTTATGACCTAATCCTAATCTCCAAAGTGATTGATGGTTGAGATTACTTCTCACCTCACTTGAGATCAATGGCTAAGATTAAATGCTAACTAATTTTAGAATTTCCTTAAATAAATCAATTAATTAATAAAAGCACTTTACTTTAATAATTCCTTTAATTAAAGTAAACTCTCAAGGTAGAAGGATTTGGACGATTTCCACATGTCTAGACACTTAGAATTGTGCAGAAATACTTGTCTGATGCTACCAACATCAATAATTACATGTCAGTTTTGAAAAAATGTACCTGAAGGGATCATGAGATGATGGTATGGCTTGAACTCTAACCTTGCAAATGATCACCTACACAATTCATCAAATAACCAAAGTGAAAAATATATGTTGAACCAAGAATATGCTATGGAAATTTTACAGATGTGAAAGAAACAAGCATACATGGGTCTAAGAGCTCGACGATTTGTACATCAGAGAAACTATGTAACTTGGAAAATAGACCATACCAGTGTGTAGAATGGAGTGCCAGGATCGCATTGGCGTGAATGGTTTGAGAAAATGAGCGCTTGGGCTCTTGTACGGGTGATTGGAAGTTTGGGTTCTAGGCATACAAATGGGAATGGGGCTCGTTATGCCACCTCATTTGTACTAGTGGTGACGAGGCTCTGAAAATATGCTAAATGAGGTCAAGATATTTTGGGAGATCGTGGGAGACTAGTTTGGATTAGCGAGAGAGCCTAGTAAGAGGTCTTAACCTCCTATTATTTTTGGAAATTTTTATTCTTGGGTTGGGGGCCATGCGGCCTTATTTGTGTGAAAAAGGGACAACAACATGGGTGACCAAGAGATATGGTCACTGATCAATGTGGGTATTACTAGATCGCTTGTGTTGTGTGGAGCAGGATACAACTACAAAAGTGCACCAATGTTGGTGCGATTGTCGGGTTTCCCTTTACGATGGTCAGTGTGACTGTCAAACTAGCAGTCATGCCAATCGTCACGATTGTTCATAGAGCAGTCGCATTGATCGACACAATTTTTGGGGTGATAGATTCACTGACATCAACGTTATTTTGTATTGTACATTCACGCTAAGTAGCATGACTATTTATGAAATAGTTCTATTGATCAGCGTGATTGTTCCTTCTGACAGTTGCATTGAGAACTTAACTTGAATTTTTTGGATGATGTTTTGCTAAGGAAGGTTTATCTAATGATGATTTGGTTGGTTTTGTGCACATGGTTCACAAGATATGACAATATTCCAGTCCATTAGAGAGAGAGGGATTGGTATCTCCTCCAAAGGGAGGTGGATGGTGATGCGGGTATCTATCTTTAGCTGGCCACTTTTAGTATGTTGAAGTTCTTTGATTGTGCTCATGTGTGGTCACAGGAGGGTATGTTAAACTTTCTGATTGATATGTGGAAGCCTGAGAGGTAGGTATTTTTAGTCTACAGATAGGAGGAGAGAATTTCTGCTGAGGTGGACATTTATTTTCTGAAGGGACTCCCCATCAAGGGAACAAAGCTAGAGGCCTAACCCTACATGGATGGTGGGGTCACCATTCATGAGATAGCGACCCACTAATACTCTACCCATGATCCATTGACAAGCAGGGAAACCTAAATGGTAGTTATTGATTCACTATTGATGCGAGTAGTGATCACAGTGGTGGTAAGGATCTATGGATCCTTAGACATGCAACACATCTTGAGTGTGAACATGTGAGTGGTAGAGAGGGAAGTGGATGGTGAGACATTTACCTAGGAATAGTTGATGTGAACATGTATGATCTCTTAGTTGGACCATTGTGCAGTCAAGAGGACAGGGGAGTTCACCTTTAGATCAATTATGTGCAAGTTCTTCTTGGATTGGGTTGCATTCCTACGGTCGATGTTATTTTTTCAGCAGATGCCACTGTGAGAGCAACGATTGAAGCAATGGTCTCACATAATGGGCCACCATGATGGTGGGGAGGTTGGCCAATACTTTACAAATGACTTAGAGAGGTTTTGGACACATACACCACAAGTGATATTGTAGTTCCCTTATGCTGGTATGGATTACCGGCATGATCCAAAGATGATCCTCCCTTTTGGGGAGGATAGGGATAGGCGAGGTGAGCACTTTTCGATTTTTTTTCTACATTTTTACGTTTTAGTATGATTTTTATGCATAGGATAGATGTTTGACTATGCTTTGTTATTGAAAATATTGAACCAAGCGGACAAGAGGCCCCGGTCATATGTGAGCATTCCCCATGGGCACTTGAGGGCCAAACAATGTTGTTGTCATGATGATGTAGGGTATGGGGCCATCCCATGCCCTAGCCATGGAGGTTGTGGGTGATATTAATTTGCATTTGCAGATGGAGGATCTCCGACAATGGTTTGAGCGAGTAATATGGGCCATTCTTGAGGCATGTTGGTCCCACATCCAAGACGAGTAGGTCTTGGAGAAATGTGTGTGTGGGTGATCCAGATTATTTTCAGCACGAAATGAGAGCGGAGATATAATAAAGAAATGCACAGAGATATCACAAATATTCAATAATATAACACAAATATATCAGAGATTCAACCATAAACACAAATATACAATAATACACTATTTTTATTAATGAAATAAATGTACAGACTGTAAAAATACAGAGTGAAAGGCTCGCTAGAATGGTGGCATCTTATCTCTGAGAAGAGATGTGATGGCTACTCGCATTTGCAAGAAGATGATTACAATGAGGCTCTGAAGGCCCTTTTACAATAAACAGGAATGCCAAAAACCATAGACATCCAAAAACCTAACCCTAGGAGATGAAGCGCCAAAAGTCATGTGGGCCCCGTTTGGGTAACTTAGTACATTAACTTCCCGGGGTCGTAACTTTTGCATACGATCTTCATTTTAGGCTTATGATAGTCCGTTGGAAAGGTATCATCGAGGAGATTCATTTTGGGGCCTCAATCACATATTAGGATATCATTGAGTTGGGTCAATCCCGAAAAACCTTTATTTAGGCCCTCAAAATGGCCCCGGAAGTTAAAAACTGCTAAAAATAGTGAATTGCCAAAATTGTTAGAAAATTGTTTTGAGCCAGTCAGAAAAGATGGGTGGCCACCGATATCCACCTGGATCAATCCTCCCTCCTTAGGAAGCAATGGTCTCCATTGCATTGAGTTCTCGGGGGAGAGGGAAAGGCATTTGTTGAATCTGCATCTTGGTGAGCTTCTTGCCTTGTTGGAGACATCGCCCTGCTCAGTTTGTGGAAGTTTGTCACGAACCTGTCGAGGCTGAGGCTATTCAACAAGTCAGGCTACATGAGAGGACGGTGTGCAAAATGAATCTTTGCGCTTTGCTGCGGCCTTGTCGACCTGCTTTTGTTGGATAGAAAGGTGTTTGGGGCAAGGTTGTAGTGGTTCCAGTGTCCTTCTATTCCCCTTTTGAATAGATTGTGAAGAAGCTGAATTTTGTAGTATGAGATACTACATTGCGGCACTTTTTAGGTGGAACAGTAGTTGAAACTACCTCTAGTATTCTGTAGAGATGACCCCTCAAAGTAACAATGACACTACGGGGTCGAGACTCATAAACAACATGGCGTCTCCACATATATGGTTGGCCCAAGATAAAATTACAGACATCCAGTGGGGCAACATCACATAATACCTCATCCTTGAAGTTTTGGATGCCGTATGATAATCGACATTGTTGGCTGACACGGACATCTCATCCTTGGCGAAGCCACTTGATGTTGTATGGCTACAGGTGTGGTGTTGTCGACAATCCCAACTGTTTGATGACCTCTGCTGAGATGAGGCTCTTCTGGCTTCCGCTATCAACAATAAAATGCAGGGGGGTCCCCTTCACCAACATCTGTGAATGAAAAAGGTGCTCCCCCTCTTCAGGATCTATTGGTTCTTCTGGTTGAATTGTTGCAGTCGTGACAATAGCAGTAGGGTTTGCGTCAATGATCTATCCTTTACCAATATTTTCAGAATCAGATTTTGAATCAGGATCCGACTCCTTGTCTTTGATCTCAGGCACCAATGACTGTTTTGAGCGACATTCATCGGTGTTGTGCCAGGGGATTTTTTGGAAATTGCACCATTTTTCGGTGTCCTTCTTTGTCTTCCCGTGACCCTTCTTTCCCTGTGTCTTGGACTGGTTTTCGAGAGATTGTTTGTCAGGGTTGTCTTTATCAAAATTTGGTTGTTGCACATTTGCAGACCCGAACTCCCATTTGTTTTGGTGCTTCAATTTCTACTCGATTTTAACAGCATATCGATAAGCAGCACCGAGTGATGAGAAGTCCAGAAAATCCATTTCAGTTTGGATGTATCTGTGTAGAGCCCCACGGTATTTCAGAACCAAATCTCGTTCGGATTCTTTGATACCCAGCGTGGTGCGCAAGGTATGGAAGGTATTGGTGAACTCTGGAACTGCTTGGCCCCTCTCTTGTCATAGTGTGGTCCATCTCATGTACTGGTCCTCATACTTTCCAATAGGGTAATATTGTTCCTTTACCGCATCCACAAAAAAATCCCAAGTGGGCTCGGCCCCATATATTCCAGACTCCTTTGTGGAAATCTGATCCTAGTAAGTTTCCCACCAATGTTTGACATGGGGGAGAGCTTTAAGGAGTGCGAAGGTGATCTTTTCTCTGTCAGAAAAATTTTGAACAAAGAAATAACCTTCTAGAAGGTTTAACCATTTATCTAGGGCATCTGCATCTATTTGACCTTCAAATATAGGAATATCAAAATCGACCTGTACCTTAAAAGGCAAGGTGCCTCCGAAGTGGTCGCTTGATGAAGATGTGCATGATGCTATTGGGAGGCATTGAAGGATGTGGGAAAAATTATCCATCATTTCGTCTCTTTGTCTCGTGAGAGCTTGCTCAAGCAACAGACTTATAGGATCATCTTCTCCGTCATTTTTCTTTTCTTCCACCATTGAGAGTTTCTTGGGTGTGCAAGAGAGATTGTCCTCAATAGAGAGAAGCTTAAGACCCAAATTTCTATACTCGTACCTCGTCGGGGACATGCACTGAAAAAAACGATCAAGAACAGCATGCTTTGATACCACTGATCCGGATTATTTTCGGCACGAAATGAGAGCAAAGATATAATAAAGAAATGCACTGAGATATCATAGATGTTCAATAATATAACATAAATATATCATAGATGAAACCATAAACATAGATATACAGTAATACATGATTTCTATTAATGAAAGAAATGTACAGAGACTGTAAAAATACAGAGTGAAAGGCTCGCTAGAATGGTGGCATCTTATCTCTGAGAAGAGATGTGACGGCTATTCACATTCACAAGAAGATGATTACAATGAGGATATGAAGGAATTTTTACAATAAAAAGGAATGCCAAAAACCCTAGACATCTAAAAACCTAACCCTAGGAGATGAAGCGCCAAAAGTCATGTGGGCCTCGTTTGGGTAAGTTAGTACATTAACTTCCCGGGGTCGTAACTTTTGCATACGATCTCTGTTTTAGGCGTATGATAGCCCATTGGAAAGGTATCGCCGAGGAGATTCATTTTGGGGCCTCAATAATTCCTTTGGATATCATTGAGTTGGGTCTATCCTAAAAAACCTTCATTTAGGTCCTCAAAATGGTTCTGGAAGTTAAAAACTGCTAAAAATAGTAAATTGCCAAAATTGTCAAAAAATTGTTTTGAGCTAGTCAAAAAAGGCAAGTGGCCACCGATATCCACCTGGATCAGTGGGAGACCCGAGTGGTGGGTTTTAGTGAGATGATTCTCCATTGTTGGGGCAGTGGTGACTAGGCAGCTGAGGCCACTTGTAGGTGGAGTGCCCCCTGCTGGAGGGGAACCACCTTTTATGGGACCATGAGAAAATCCTCTTGTTGGTGATTTCCTAGAGTTGGAGGCACCATAGGATCCTAATGATTTGTATGGGAAAGGACCACTTTTTGTACTATCATGTATAGGGGCATAGCTCCGCATTTTGTACATTTAGCATAGATTTGAGACTTGAGCACAACCATATTATGATGTCTGTACATGTGTGTTTGATGACTTGTATTTGTTTGATTCGAAAATATGATGGATGAGACAAATCATATTAAATCAATGTTACAATTAATGTGATAAATGCCAATCTAGCACTTCATTAGCCATGTGATTTCTAACTTGATTTATATTTCTAGGAATATGTGTGAATGTAATGGATTCATAATTTTGTGATATAATTCTAACTTGCGGGTATTTTCGGGATAGGCATGGATCACGTACTTGGTAGACATTTTTTAGTTTTAGGGTGACAAGCTTGGAATCTAACAAGACTCTAAGGTGGTGAATGTGAAGGGGAATAGCATCATCCAAGAGATCGATCACAGTGGCATATTTGACTTGGTTGTTTGTAGCAGTTCCTAAACATATACAACTAGAGTGGAGTAGTGTATGCACAGGAGTATAAATGGCCCAAGTTGTCGAAGAAAGATTTTGAGTCCATAGACTAGCACCATCGTCATACCCGATGTGGTAATATGGCGGATGATTCATTTGACAAAGCAAGCCAATACGAGGGATCATACATGTGATGAGGATGTGAGGTAGTTTGAAAAAAGATTAAAAATATATAGAAAAATATGTCCATGAAGAAACCCAATAAAGAATGGCTACACTAGGGGTAGAACTTCTTCAAGTATAACCCACTGACAAGGTTCTTAAGGGGAGATCCTTTGGGGTGGGTCAGGATCTATTCTCCCTTTGTGAGGTAGTGTCTAACAATAAACGAGCCCTACCAGAGGGACTCAAATTTACCGTGGCCTAAGGTATCGTGGGAAATGTCATAGGCCAGGACTAAGTCACCTTCGTTAAATGAGAGAAGTTTGACTTGGAGGTCAAAGGTTTTTTTGGAGAATTTATTGGTCACCTTGTTTTTTTTCAAGGAGGATCTATAGTCCTCATTGAGGGATTAAAAGGAAATCAATCGTTTCTTCATAGGTGTGGTGTCTGGAAGTAGCTTGATTATGGTGCGAACATGTCGAATCTCACACTCAATGGGTAGTACTACTTCGACCCCATGGACAAGGTGGAACGATGTGAAGCCAGTGGCAGTTTTGAATATTGTGTGGTATGCCCATAAGGTGGAAAATAACATGTGATGTCAGTTAGTCTTATGTTTTCAGAATTGTTATCCAGATTTTCCACAGTGAAATTAATTTCTATCTCGATGTTTTGAATCCTTTACCTGGATTCATCTTTAGGACAGATTAGTCAATGATAAGGGTAGCATTCCATAGTTATAAATATGAAATATGCAGAGAGAAAAAATATAGGTAGGTCGGCTATAAAACCCTAAGAGAAACCTAGAAGCTAGAAAATAAGATTGTTTAAATTTTTGGTCAAAACCCTAGGATACTTGTACGGCCTACGTTATGTTTGTCGATAGTTCATTGGAACATGGTTTTGAGGACTTTGTTGATTGCCCCAAATTTCCCATTGGACTGTGGGTAGTACGGTGAAACGAATTCATGATTGAACCCTAACTTTGAGGATAGTTATGCAAATAACTCATTCTCAAAGTGTTTTCCATGGTCAGATACAAGTTGTAGGGGGACCCCAAAATGAGTGATGATGTGGTTGAAAAAGAAATGGGTTGTGGTATCTACCATGTTGTTGATTGTATCCATGGCTTCGGCTCATTTCATGAAGTAATAGACTACTACCCCAATGTGTTTGTGCCCATTGTTGGATGGGGAGTTACATGCCATGAAGTCGAATCCCCATTTGCAAAAGGGGCGCATTGTGATAACAAGATGGAGGGGAGTTAGTGGTGCTCTTGTTTTATGTGCATACATTTGGAATTTATTGCATCGCTTAACTATGTGTATGTAGCCATGAAACAGAGCGGGCCAATAATATCCATTCCTGACCACTTTATGGGTGGTATACATTCCTGAGAGGTGTCCACCATAGGTGCCATTATGGTGATCGTTTAGGACTCTCTCAAGCTCATCAAGGGTGAGGAAATGATGTAATACCATGTCCACTCCCCTTCTATATAGAACATCTCCAATGAGGAGATAACATGGGGCTTAGTGGCGGATATGCCATTGATCATATCACAAGATGTGAGGGATGAATTTCTATGTGCATGGTTAGATGAGGAAATGAAGAAAAAATGTCTATCTAGGAAGTTCTCATTGATGGGGGTGTCCTTGGAATCTGACGAGAGGTCATCAACCAGCTCTACAAGGACAAGTACCTTTTTAATTTTGGGAGTTGTGAACTC
Organism: Picea engelmannii; assembly: GCA_009831015.1. Lineage (NCBI taxonomy): Eukaryota > Viridiplantae > Streptophyta > Pinopsida > Pinales > Pinaceae > Picea > Picea engelmannii. The sequence goes on from ML791849.1 coordinate 138,781, forward strand.
TAGATCATATTCCTGACGGAGTATGATCGAGTGGGAAAATTTTCCATTGATTTGACGTTGACTAAGTAGTGCATGGGGTTGGATTCTTCCATGACCTTGATGGTGTGAAGCATAATGTAATAATGTAGTTTTTAAACTATAAGAGTGACTACTGGGGCCAGTTTCTCCTCGTGGTTTTATTTCAAAGGTGGTCCTAAGATATTTTTACTGATATAGTAAATGACATGCTCATGCCCATCATCACCTAGCTAGATGAGGACACCTGCAACTGACACCTCAGAGGTGGATAGGTACAAGATGTAATCATTCTCGAAGTTTGGTGGACTAATCAAGGGGGATTTATATATGGTGGATTTTAATGATTCAAAAGTTGCTTGAGAATGTTGATCCCAATTGAATGGGATATCATGGTGTAATAAGTGTAAGAAGCCATGGGCGTGAGTCACGTAATCAGGAACAAGTGGTGTAGAAAGTTGGATTTTCTTTGAATGCTTTGTAATTGCCGCAACGTTTTTGGGGGAGGGATTTCACTAATGGCCTAGAACTTGAGGGGGTCCATGGTGATTCCTTGTTGAGAAAAAATGAAACCAAGTAAGCATCTGACTGTGATGTTGAAAACACACTTGAGGGGATTAAGGCGGATATTATACTGGTGACATCGTTGAAAGATGATTTGCAAGTCCTCTAAGTGTTGGGATTTCTTTTTGGAAAAAGTGGTGAGGTCATCCAAATAAGCCAAGATGAGATGGGTGAGATGATGAGAAACATATGTTATAGCTCATTGGAACGTGGCACTAGCATTTTTTAGCCCCACGGGCATAATGTGATAAGAAAAGGTGCCCCATGGGGTAGTAAACATAGTTTTGTATTGATCTACCTGGAAAGTTTGGATTTAGTTATATCCATAGAATCTGTCCATAAATGGTAGGGCTTCATGTCTATCATAGGCATCGATAACCTGATCGATGAAGGGAGTGGTAAAATTGTCTTTGGGACAATCTTGGTTAAGGTATTGAAATTTGGTGCAGACCCAAATGGTGCCCTCCTTATTGCTAATAGGTAAAAGGTTAGAGATCCATGAAGTGTATGCAATGGGGTAGATGAACCTCACAGTATGTAACTTGTCAATATATACCTTGATGGCCATGGATTTGGAAGTATGTAATGGTCATTTCTTTTGGCGAACAAGGGCAATGTCAGGCCATGTGTTGATTCAATTTTCAACAATGGTCAGGTCAAGACCTAGCATCTTTGTGTATGACCAAGAAAATACATCTCAGTACTCTTGAAAAAAGAGCTTTGTAGGTTGTGACTTCTTTTCCAGAGCATGGAACACCAAGAGTGACCTCCTCGGTCATTTCGAGCTTGGTAGAATTGTCTATCTTGATGGTAGGGGAAATGTTGGCCATGTTCCCTTCCTCAAAAGAATCGAGGGTGGGGATTTGGTTTTTGAACCAATCTAATGTGTCTGCAAGGGATGAAATCCTTGGTTTCAATTGTGCACACATGGGTGTCAACAATGGTCTGAAAGTCCTCTTGTGACAGAAAGAATGATCTATGATCCATTGTTTACCAAAGGTAGGCAGGTGTTTTCGTGGCCTCTAATATGTCTTCATCTGACTAGAATATGTGAGAGAATAATGAATCATTGGAGGTATGAACAAGAGAGTGCAACATGGTGATGCCAAGTGTCTCGCACAACTTGTGCATGACGTTGATGGTTGTGGAAGTTGTTGTTGTTGAGGGTTCACAAGAGGATTATGTATGTGGGGACTCAGTACCATCCTCAACAAGAACAGTTGTTTTGACAAAATGGGGGGATTTGTTGCTAGAAGAAATGTACCAAATATGCACACACGTGTGTGTGTGTCATGTTGTTTAGGTGGAGGAAGAACTTCTCATGGAGGACATGCTGGTGAATTTGGTGGATTCAGGGGCAAGTCTTCTGACCATAACTATATGGGTATGACATGCATGGATAGGGGTAAAAATTCCTTCTCCAAAGAAGGTATGATGGGCTCACCCTGGGACGATAATTCACTATTATGGGATGTTGATGTTTGAAGAGATGTTTGAATATTTTGGAGGGTAGTCATACAATGAACCCTATACTTGATGATAAGAGGACACATATGGGTGAAATGCTCTATCTGGTCACATAACACATGTGGACATATTAATCGTTCATTGACTGATGTGGATATGTAGAAAATGTTGGAAGACTTAGCGTCGGCGGGTACTTTCCTGAATGGGCTCTAGAAAATATTTTTGGCAAACTACGGGTAATGTTTCCCAAAATTGAGGTTGTTTTAGATAGTGATGAGTGTAATGGTCATATTCTAAGCATATGGCACATGCAAAGTTGATACAGAAAATTTTATTATGTGCGAGAGAAGGCTCCACAGTAACATTGATGGTCGATGTTGTCGAAGTATGAAGTAATGGTGTCACCTTTTGGAGGTGAATTAAGTTTCATAATTCAAGGAGGGTGGGGAAAAGATTGGTGGGGTCCCTTGGTTTCTTGCAGAGTGAGAATAGTGGTTGGACTCTGGGAGTTTTTTTAGGGGTGCACCCATTCTTCTTCTTTTACCCCATTGTTGGTATATTTTCCCCCTATTGTGTGACTAGTTGGAGGATATGGTGGTTGAACCATAGTTTGTGTGGGAAATGCCTCTATCTGAGGGAGGAGTGATGGGACTGGTACCATAGACGGTGGTTCAAGATACCAAAAAAGGATGGAGATCACCATTTAAGTAGGGTGAGGGTATCTACGACTTGGTAGGTTGATACTCCAGGAGGGGTCATTTTCCAAACTGGTATCTGACCAGTCATAGGGGGGTTTTCTTTGGGTGACTCTGATGTGGATATCTCAGGTATATTGAATGATAAGTCGAGTTCTTCACCGGAAAATTTCACTCTCACTGTCATAATCTATCCTTACATCTTGTTGTACTAACCCAATACTTGAACACAATCTTTTTAACCATATTTCTTCCTTACTTGCATCAGTGGTTGCCATGTATTCAACTTATGTAGTTGAAAGTGCCACTACAGGTTGTCTTTTGCTCATCCAACTAATTTCTCCTTCAAACAGGTTAAACACATACCTTCTTGTAGATCTCCTATGATCTAGATCTATAGCCCAGTCTGCATCCATAAATCCATATATATCCAACACTATGTTTAATCCTAGTCTTCCTTGGTAGCACAATCCATATCTAGAAGTGCCACACAAATATCTGAAAACCTTTTTTATTGTTGTCCAATGCTCCTTCCATGGTTTTGACATATACCTGCTCAAAAATCCTACTGCATGTGTAATGGTTGGTCTAGTACAGACCATTACATACATCAAACAGCCAACTACACTCGCATATGGAAAACGAGACATGTCCTCCTCTTCCTGTGTCTTGGGACACTGATCTGTAGATAACTTTACACCAACAGGAATATGGACCTTGTTTGGTTTACATTCCTGGATATTAAACCTCTGCAATATTGTCTCGACATATTTTCTATGATTTAAACAAAGTTTCATCTTTTTCCGATCTCTTTTAATTTCCATGCCCAAAATGAAATTTGAAGCACCGATATCCTTCATGTCAAATTTAGAGGACAACTGAGTTTTCACATCCTAGATAATATCATTGTTGTTTCCTATAAGCAACATGTCATCCACATACAAGACCAAATAAATAAAATGATCAACAATTAATTTAAAATATACACATTGATCCTATTTGTTTCTTGTGAAGCCAAGTCCCAACATATAAGTATCAAATTTTTTATACCACATCCTTGGTGATTGTTTTAAACCATACAGGTATTTTTTCATCTTGCATTTCAACTCCCTTTGCAACAAATCCTTCTGGATGCTTCATATAGATTTCTTCTTCCATATCCCCATGTAGGAATGTTGTCTTCACATCCATCTGTTCTACTTCAAAATCAAATGAAGCAGCAACAGATAATAGAAATCTTATAGAAGTTAACTTGGAAACAGGAGAAAAAATCTCACCAAAATCAATTCCCTCTGTTGTTCCTGAGTCTGTACTAAGGCTTAGAGTACAGTGTCAAGGCATCCGAAGGTATGTAAAAGATATATACGAAGATAAAATCACCTTCTGTATAAGAAACTAATGAAGGTTTCTACGTTCTAGTTGTCTAGCTTCCAACT
>ML791849.1:160120-177144 GCA_009831015.1 Picea engelmannii
GGGGTCCAACTTGGGCCGAGCATCGTAGATCTGAGCGCACCAAAATTGGTCATCCAGATCTACGCGCTCCTTAATATAACATGCCAAAAGGTCACATCACCATCTCCAGACTTAGGATAAGCGCCAATTTGTGGGTTTTTAGCCGCTTTTCTTCATTTCTTCGCCCAAAATACCATTTCCTATGAACAAAACACTCCCCATCAACTTTATGTGATAACAAGTCTTAAACTCATTAAACCTGTCAAAGACTTCATATTTCTTCCTAAGGAAATATATCCAAGTATTCCTCAAGAATTCATCTATAAATGAGACATAGTACACATATTTTCCCAATTATGGAACCGACACAGGTCCAAACACATCACTGTGCACTAGATGTAAAATTCCTTCTGCCCTCATTGCACAAGAGGGTAATCTTACCTAATTATGCTTCCCATATACAAAATGTTCACAGAAATCAAAATCCAAAGAGAATTTAGACATACCTTCAACCATACCTTTATCGTGTAATAGTCGAAGACCCTTCTCTCAAATATGCCCCAGTCTTTGATGCCACGGCACAACCTTTTCTCCAGAGACTGTAGGAATTCTTTCTTCTTCAACTCCAATATCAGGAACAATGGAACTATTACAACCATCACCAATAGTTCTTCCTTGCAGCATATACAGAGTTCTAAACCAAACTCCCTTTAGCAGCACCATTGCTTCTCGAACCAACCTGCAAGTTTCCTTTTCAAATATTGTTTTTACCCCTGCATCGTCCATTTTTCTTCTAGAAATCAAATTTCTAGCCAATCCTAGGATGTGCAGAACACCAGGTAGTGTTCTAATCCTTCCATCTATGTGCCTCAACTTGACTTTTCCTCGTCCTATGATTTTGGTTGTCGAGTCATCACCTAGGAAAACATTACCTCCATCATACCTTTCATATTCACAGAACCACTTCCTGTGGGGATTCATATGAAAGGATGCACCTGGGTCAACCAACCATGCCTCATGATTTTCATGTGTGCTTGAAGAATCCAAGTACACACCCCCTCCTTCCTTGGAGGTATTTTCTTCTGTGGAAGGCAATTCCTCAGATCCCTTCTTTTTCTCAACTTTGGATCTACACTGCTTCTTGTAGTGCCCTTATTTTCCACATCTCCAACATACCTTTACAAAATTTATGGGAGATTTAGATCTACCCTTAAACTTAGATCTCCCACTTGAGGAATTAGATCTATTTCTTTCATGGGAGTGTCCTCTTGCAAATAATGCATATGGGATCTATCCTTCCATGTTCTTCTGTCTCATCTCCTCCGACAACAAGGATGAGACCACTTCATCAAACTTCCAGGAAGTTGTATTACTAACTATGGCCATAACCGGACTATCCCCCGAGTCTGGTAAAGAGCACAGTAAACTTATACACTTATCTTCATCTGAAACTTTAATCTCAACAGATACTAATTGACTGACCACAGTATTGAAGGTGTTAAAATTCTCTTCCATCGAGTCTCCATCTCTCATCTTTGGGTTATACAACTTCTTTCTCAAGAATATTTTATTTACTAGGGACTTAGATTGATACAACTTCCCCAACTTATCCCATAAATCCTTGGTTGTAGCTTCCTCTAACACATTCAGTAATACTGAATCTGAGAGACACATTTGGATTGTGCTCTTTGCCTTCCGATCCAAATTTTTCCAGTCATCTGTTGAAGTTCTTGTAGGTGCAGTACCTGGATCCACCACGATCCACTGATCTTTGTCCACTAACAGATCTTCCATATTGAGCTTCCATGGCTCAAAACTTTGCCCATTAAACTTCTTGATATACATTTTCGAACTACTCACCATTTATTTTCACCTGAAAAATCAATACCACAAATCTTCCAATATAACAAGGCTTATCACAGTCCCGAGCCAAACCCTTGACCACAAAGGCGTCCCCCTAAAGCCAACAAAGCTCTGATACCAAATGTAGATTTTAACCCTGTACAATATTTTACTGCAAACATATTTTCAATAAAATAACAGGAAAGATACAATGGAAAATACACACATTACATAGAGATTTTTCCCTTGGAAACCCAAACCAAGAAAACCAGCATATTCTATATTCATTAGTAGTGATACATTGTTTGCAATACAATATACATATAGGAGCCAATGACATCCAAAACCCTAACCCAATGACTTGGATTAGTCAACAACCCTAATTCCTTAACCGAAATTAGAAAACCATCGGAAAAAACCATGTGCCGAAAAACCGTCCAACAATGGACACATAAATCAAGGTGACACGAAAAATGAGGCAAAATGTGACACGTTTCCTGAGGCAAAAAAATTTCTCAAGGGCACTACCCCCGAACTCCTGCGTGCCTGGCGCAACGTAGTAAACACTAAAGCTAATCATGCAAAGAGTATAACACATACCCAACAATGACCTCTAAGGGTTGGAATTTGGGAGCCCGATTTTGTGACTACTTATCTTGAGGCAGAAATACCACACTTGCTATTATAGATTTCCCCAATAATCCATTTTGAGATTTATCATCTTGGGATGGATATGGTATCATTTACTTTCTAATCTCATTCTTTCTAGGACATGTACTTATTCTTCATTTTGGGATCCTCCCAACTTTGAAGAGAAAGCATTTTAGATGTGTTGTAAAGCACTCCATGATTCAGTTTTTCATATTCTAATATATAGTGTTTTCTATTCATATTATAATAGGTGGGTGTTTCCTTGAGTCAATTTCTTAAATTCTTTATGTGTTATATGTTCATTTCATTATGTATTATTTAATAGTATTATTTGTTTATCATTTTCTTTTGAGATTGAGATTTTAGGTGGTATGAAATGATGGTGAATTCCCCTAGGACCACCTTATAGTCTTAAGGTGATCTACCCCTCACATTCCATTGGGGAATTAGATATCACGTTTATTTTATTTGTTTATTCCCAATGGTTTGCATTACCCCACATGCACATATTTAATAAGTGTGTGCCAATCCTTGTTTTCTAATGGATTATGCATTTGTTTTCTAATGGATTATCATGCATATCTCTTAATGTTAAATCGGATCAGGGAAAAGATTTAAATATTGTTGTGCATTTCATTGTTAAATCTATGTTCCATGAGTTATAAATAAGTTATAAATAATTACATATAGGTGAATGGGGCTTCATATTTTATGTTGATTGTTAATAAGATATAAGTTTTATTGTGTGAAATTTCATAGTTTATGTTTTGTGAATATTATTTTCAAAATTTCAAAAGACAATAATTAGGGACAAATCCTTCAAATTTATTCAATATTAGTTTTCATTCTTGGGACTTACAAAATTATGAAATATTCTTTTAACTTCGTTTTGAGGGGTTGTTGGTAGGCATCCTAAACATGTACAAAGAAACAAAGGCTCAAGTTGAAAATCATTATTTGGATGAATATAAACATTAAAAATCTTGATATATAAAGTAATTTTCGGTCATTCAAAATTGAGAAAGTATAGCATAATATCTAAGAGGAAGGCTTCTATGAAATACATAAGCATTAGAATGGTTGGATGAACTAGCTCACCCAAGTGGATTGTATCTACAAATTTGAATTGGAATATGACTGAATCTCCAAGGTCTCTATTAAAATATTAAAATAAAATATTTCATCGAAATTACCATTATTTAGATTAAATCCACGTTGTGTGCAAAATATCTTATGCATGAAATCAAATGTTAGAGAAGGCCTTTCTTTCAAACAACTCATGTAGATCCACCTTAATTGATAAAAAATCTTGAAGAATTGTCTTCCTTAAATCAATTTTATTAAGTCAAATATTGTTATTGGATAAAAACTCAAAAGGGTTGTAACATTCAAAATGATATTATTGGCCATCTTCAATCTTTACATGGCCTCAAGAATGGTTTCCCTATTTTACTCTACTTGCACATATTTAGAAAATTCAAATTTCTCTTAGCTAGGCTCTAGGGAAGACGAGGAGACTATAACAAAAAAGGCTAGAAATTGTACAAGCACAAAAAGCCCCCAATCACTCCCAAATTGTTATATGATACTTTCCTATTATAGGGAACATTGGTCATCATCTCAAATCATTTGAAAACAATATAATACACCCTTTTGGAAAACCTCTATAAGAAAGAATAATAGCATTAAGAGAATGATCATATCCTTCCATACACCCAAAAACTCATAGTTTGTTAATTGATACTCTCCTATTGTAGGGAATCTTAATAATCATTTGACTTCACTTAAGAAAAAAATATTATACACCTTTTTAAAGGGATTTATTAGAAAGAATAACAACATTGAAAAAAATCATATTCTTTTATACACCCAAAAAAATCATAGTTTGTTAAGTGATACTCTCCTATTGTATTGTAGGGAACCTTAAAAATCATTTGACTTCACTTGAAAAAAATCTTATACACATTTTTCAAGCCTCTATAAGAAAGAATAATGACATTAAGAGAATGATCATATCCTTTCATACACCCAAAAACTCATAGTTTGTTAAGTGATACTCAAGAATAATCGCATACCCAAAAACTCATAGTTTGTTAAGTGATACAATAATGACATAGTTTGTTAAGTGATACTCTCCTATTGTAGGGAACCTTAAAAATCATTTGACATCACTTGAAAAAAATCTTACACCTTTTTAAAGGGATTTATTAGAAAGAATAACAGCATTGAGAAAGATCATATTCTTTCATACACCCGAAAAATTGCCAGCTATAATAACCCAAATTTAGATTTTCAATTCAAAAACAAATGAAAATAATAACATGATGGATGATGGTCACATTATGAAAGTAAAGTGACACATAGTTATGCAATGTATCACCTATAGTAAGCACTAAAAATAAAAGGGGGTTTGAATATGCAAAGTAAATTTGAATGTACCCAAGAAATTAAAATAATTTCTACACCCCCTACAAGAAAATAATTTTTTACATTTAAGCCATATTTCTATTGCCAACACTTACAACATTGGTCTATGTTTACAAGTAACATGTCTTACACTTGTCTATCAACTTTGCTCCAACTGGGAGAGTTGCATGGGACATTTAATACATATTTCTATTGGCGATTCTTGCAACATCATCACACGTAACATGTCTTTCACTTGGGCATATTTATCAACTTATTTCCAACTAGGAGAGTTGCATGGGTGGACTTATTTGAAAATAGACAATTGAAATTATTCTTAAATAAATCTCAAAGATTGTGCAATTAAAATAATTTCTACACCCTCTATAATAAAATAATTTTTTACATTTAATCCATATTTCTATTGCCAACACTTACAACATTGGTCTATGTTTACAAGTAACATGTCTTACACTTGCCTATCAACTTTGCTCGGAGAGTTGCATGGGACATTTAATACATATTTCTATTGGCGATTCTTGCAACATCATCACAAGTAACATGTATTTCACTTGGGCATACTTATCAACTTATTTCCAACTAGGAGAGTTGCATGGGTGGACTTGACTTTGAAAATCAAGAAGAAAATAGACAATTGAAATTATTCTTAAACAAATCTCAAAGATTGTGCAATTTAAATAATTTCTACACCCCCTACAAGAAAATAATTTTTTACATTTAATCCATATTTCTATTGCCAACACTTACAACATTGGTCTATGTTTACGAGTAACATGCCTATCAACTTTTCTCCAACTAGGAGAGTTGCATGGGACATTTAATACATATTTCTATTGGTGATTCTTGCAACATCATCACAAGTAACATGTCTTTCACTTGGGCATACTTGTCAACTTATTTCCAACTAGGAGAGTTGCATGGGTGGACTTGTGCAATTATTCCTAAACAAATCTCAAAGATTGTGCAATTCTAACTGAAAGTGTTCAAATCCACCCCTATTCCAATGCTCAATTTTAGTACCCCGAACCATTTTTCATATAAAGCTATGATAAAGTTGCAATGTGGCATGGAACAAAATACACATGTGAATCATTTTTTAGAATTAGGATTAAAAATGGTAATTAATTAGCTGAATCCTACTCCAGTGGAAATGAAGATCAACTTAACAGAAAACAACATAATATTGTATGGTAAATTTTAAAATTTTGAATCTAGAGGACAATATTTTGGATTGGAATGAGAAAATGGAAACTACCGGTGATGAGGACATGGAAGGCAACATGTGCTCTTGCAACACATGAAAAAACTCTAATTTTCATGGATGAGTCTAAGAATGATTAGAAGAGCAATGACCCATTGATCCCATCAACAATATGAGTGAAGTTGAGTAAAAATGACACCCCCAATATATGCACTAACAAACCCATGAAGGTTTTTTTGTTTCTATGTATATAGATGTTAGTTCCCTAGATGCCATTTTGGGTTTCAATGAAATTAAAGGAAGAGTAATGTGTCCCTTCTTTTGTCATACAAGTCATGCCCATACATATGGGCATTTTGCTAGAGAAAGCCAATTAATTGTAGAGAAAAGTCTCTCTAGAAAAACTCTGGGTAAATTCAATTGCTCTAGCAAAGTACTTGAATATTAATGACACATCATTATATATGCTTTGAAAGTTTCCATGTTTATAGAGTTTCAATGTAAAGTTTATATATATTTACCAGTCCATATAGAGAAAGTTAATAAATTGTGTTTACAAGTATATTCAAAATGAAGCAATATTATATTTTTTATAAAAATAAAAATTGTTATTAAAGAGGAATAAAACAAAAATCTTTGTAAAATACTAATATAAATTTCCACTTGGATTATTTGGATTATTATGAGGTAAAACTTTTAATACAATATCAATCATGTTTATAAAGTACAAGTTAATAAAAAAATGTTATTACCATATCCTTCAAACAAAATATAAAAACAAAAATCAAACATGTGCCAAAATTTCAAAAACACAATTTTAGTGTTCTATAAGCACCTTATAAACTATAGAAGAAAACTGTAACCTTTGCTCTTCCAAGATTAAACTAACATAAATATTATTATCTTTACATTTTTGTTGCAAAGGGAAAATGAAAAAAACAATCAAAGATATTGATCTTGATCCTTAATTGTACAAGATAACAAAGTTACAATCAACAATTCAGACCCACACTAAAACAAAGTTACAATCAACAATTCAGACCCACACTAAAGATTGACTTTTTGGAGGACAGTGAATTTGTTTCTTGGAAATATCCATGACAACTTTAAAAAATTATCTAAGAGAGCAACACTAACTTAAAGAGTGCATCTTATTGGTATGTTATAATGCCTAAAACCTAGATAATTAGCTAACCAGTCAACTTAAACAGTGCATCTTATCGGTGTGTTATAATGCCTAAAACCTAGATAATTAGCTAAACATTGTTTCTTCATGCTCATTAACAACCTCCTCCAACCATTCATTGTTGGGCTATTTTTGTTGTCATTTTACAATTTTCTGGTTATCTTTATTTTCCTTTTTTCAATGGCTGAATTGACAACTAGGGTGGGCTCGTAATCACGTGACATGAGGTTGATTATGACCACTACCACTATAACCTCACTGCACTCCGAGCAATATCCAGCCTGCTATGCAGCATTGAATGCTGCAACAGGTGGATTATAGGCCATTGGATCTGAAAGCAATTTCAGATCCGATGGCCTACAATCCACCTGCTGCAGCATTCAATGCTGTGTAGCACGCTGGATATTGACCACCGCACTGCACACCCCCCAAGCACGGCACATGGACTAAGACAGTGACCTTGCAAGGAGTGCCTTAACAGTGCATTATATTGCCAACTGTTCTGCATTCTATCGCCAACTGATCTACACCCCTGGGGCAATATTCTAATTATCTTTCATTATATTCTAAATATTCGACTATTTAGACTTGTATTCATATAACACCAGGATGGATCAAATCACAACTAGACTTGTATTCATATAACACCAGGATGGATCAAATCACAACTAAAAGAAGAGTATATACAATCAAAATTGGTCAAAATTGCCAAATATTTACACAATACCTTTGTAAATATAAGTCCATTATATTTTCAAATATTGATAATATCAATCAAATAAAATGGCATAAAAACACAGGTACAAAAGCAAAATAGGTAAAAAAATAAAACATTTATATAAATACAAAAGCTATCATCCATCCATCCTTACGTTTACATTCGTATATAATATATAGCTAACATCCATTCATCCTTAGCTGCCTGCATTTTGATCAAAACAAACGAATTTGATTCCACTACAATAGTGAGTGATAAAAGGTACAACCTATGAAATTGAAGGTAGAAATTATAACTTCTCATAAGAACATGGTTTAAACAAATATCTACTTCATCAACTTCAAATATCAATCACAAACAAAACCCTACATATCAATATTCTTAAACACTGTTCTGAATACATTAAAAAAAATGACACATCGTCAATGTAGAAAATCTGTCATATGTGGGAACCACAATTTGATTTGCAATATCCATACCAACTTTTCCACTCTCAAAACCAAACTACTAAGAATAATCATTATAAACCGTAAAAGGACAATATATGTTGTAATTTCACGGTGCAAAGCTATATTTGTTTCAGATCTACAAATAACTAATCTGGTAGTGGAGCTAGATCTGGAAATTAAAAGCTTCCAAAAATACAACAATCTCTCTATGATTAGACTTTAAGGAATAAGGTTTTGACCTAGAAAATCCTTCAGAGAAGGACAAGCAAGGGCCAGGGATCTGTTTGATGTGTAAGGAGGATGAAACAATATCACTTGTTTATAAAGTGTCCATATGCACCACAGATTTGGAAAAGACACAACAGATTACAGGTAGCCCAAATGTTTGGAATGGTGATTCAGTAGAAGAAATTCTGAGAGGATGGTACCGCAAAAGAGACTCGAAAGATTTGAAAGCAATGTCTTGCTTCATCATATGGGGAACTTGGTTGGCCAGAAACTCACAAGTGTTCGAGGAAAGACATCCCACTTTCAAGTTATATCTCAAGTTAGATCAGTAATTTCCAATTGTAGAAGTAGTTTCCAATTGTAGAATCCCTGCCAAGAAATATGTTCAACTCACAAGTGTTTGAAAAAAGACATCCCACTTTTCAAGTTATATCTCAAGTTAGATCAGTAGTTTCCAATTGTAGAATCCCTGCCAAGAAATGTGTTCCTCTCCAATTGAGAGAACTGGAAATACACAAATCTTAAGCTTGGGACTTTTTCAACAGAGCTAGGCAGGGCCCACCCGAGTTTAGCTGTGCTAGAAGAGTTATGTTTCTATGTGATTCTAACAGTAAAGTTTAAAGCAGGCCCTGGAGAGATACAATAACTTTGGAGAGCTTAGGGTTAATGCACATTTACATAATATTCAGTTCAAACACAATGGTGAACAGCTAAAAGAGGTAGAAGCCACATTTGAAAGAATTTCTTTTATATGCATATTTTCCGGGAACTGAGTGAAGAACTGGAGTCATCATCCAAAGACGGTTAACAGTTAGACTAAGAGACCCATGGGTGTGTGGAGGAAATCAGAGATGGAGTCACTGTCTCTGAATTGATCAATCTCTGAGTGCTAGTTTTTGATATCTCTGTCTCTGTTTATGTTTTTTATCTGAAGATGGGGGTTTTATAAATACAGCTGTCTACCTGATATGGTTTAGTTATGGGATAACTCTTTTTATGTAATTTGTGGTGTATTATGAGTCCCAATGTTACAAGAACTGAACCGGAACCGGTAAAACCGGCCGGTCCAACCGGTTTTGAGCCCCCGCCGGTCCGAACCGTCACATCAAACCACCCCTGACTGGTTCCGTACGGAACTGATGACCCGCAGCCGGAAAAGGTAGGGGGAATTTAATTTTTTTTTTAAATTTAGGGTTGGGATTCATATATTTTTAAAATTTAGGGTTTTTTTTTTAAACTTCGCAAAGTTGTGTATAATGGTTTGGATTCACATGGATGCACATGAACATGTATTTGTTTTTCAAAATTTGAATATTTTATGTAATTTTAGTAACCAATTTTTTGATCGTTTTTCCCGGTTCCGGTTCGGTTCCAGTTTTTGGGATCGACCGATTCAATGACCGGTCCAGTTCTGGTAACTTTGATTATGACATAATTTAATGTAGCAAAACCTTGATCTGTATGAAAGGACTGTTAACAGAATTTTTTTGAAGGAATGTAAAAGCAATGGGATGGGGAAAAACCTTCTGGTTTGAAGGGATTTAGCTTTAACAGATCCAGTTTTGCTTACAATGTGTGGAATGCACTTGAGTAATGTAATTTCCACTCTATGAATAGAAATCACAATTTGTTTCTTGAAAAAAAGAAACAGTAAAAAGAAGATATGAAAACTAATTAGTTTAGCTGTTAATACTAATAATTTTTTGTCAATTCTTAACATTAAAACTCCATTTAACATTTTAACAAAATTTGTATACAATTTCCAACTTGAGGCATGAGGCATAGTATAGTAGAGGAAAATAAGTCAAAACTTAACAAAACCTTCAGCTTCGACACATTTAACACACCGACCCCGGTTATCTATTTAATCAACCTAAACTTAAATGCAATGAAAACTAACAAGAATTAGTTCCCCTTATTAAAAGACCAATCACTAAAAACTACTTGTCCAGAAACAGATTTTGCATATATACGAAATTTTTTCAATTTAATAAATGAGGGTGGAAGATCAAAAATTAGTTCATGTCTCACCTCTAGACAAAGAAACAATTGAAATAATCGATATTTTAAATTATATTGCGAGTTACAGATCAAACCTTCAGACCAAAAAATAGAGATAAATACTAGCACCATTAGAGAAGCTTTACAAAGCTTAAACAGAATAACTTTCCTTTATTCAGTTATAAATTCATATAAGTCAACGTTAAGCACAATATTGGAAGGTACAAATATATTATATTCGAACATAGCTTGTTGCCTGCAAAATTTCAGTGCTGCGCATACTTCTGTGTAGTCTAAAATCTATGTAATCCTACCACATACGCTCTGTTAAAAATGCTTTTCATATCGCTTCGCCTTCTCTCCTGATCTATGTTCATAGTATTCAACAAGAGCAGCTCCTGTTAAAGCTGCCAATGTCAAGGCTTGGGAATGCAGCCTGCAAAGACAATATAGACCAACATAGTCAACCCACCTGAAGCACAGAAATTCTAAAGCAAACTGGATGTTAAATATCTATAAACAAAATATGAAGCAACAAATCCCTGGATAGATACTCTTAACTTCAGTTCCTCGCTTTTTCTCCAAACATAATTTCAAACTAAAATAGACCTGAAGAGAATCCTCATGACCAACATGTTTTGTCTTATTTCTATTCCAAAAATGTCACTAAGATCAAAATAGAAGACTAGATTTCCAAGTCATGGACCTACAATTTTTCAGATTTTATTGCCTGAAATTAACTGATTGTTTATTTCTGTTCCACCATCCTTCCTAACTGTATTCTTCTTCCTCACACTGGCTCCTCCTTGTTAGTCTTTCCTTTAGTTTTTCTTCCCCTGCATTTATATATCTCTCTCTCCCCTTAATTTTTATCCCTTACATTCCTTGTGTTCCTCGCTGAGTGGAAGAGGATGAAGCATCAAGCCAAACAGCCTGGTTGAGAGTTTAGTTAATTTATGTCAAATAGCCCCAAGGCTTAGCTCAATCAGTTGAACCACCCACCCAAGGCATGTTGCCAATGGGGAGGGGCCACAGGTCACAAGTTCAAATCCGGTCAAGCTCCTCAGGGCTACCCCCTCTCATTCAAATATTCCAAGGAAGAGGGGCGATCCCATGAGGTTTTCATTGGAAAAGGAAGATATATATATATATATATATATATATATCCCTTACCTTCCTCATAATCCTTTGCTGAGTGGAAGACGATGAAATTTCAAGCCAAACAGCCTGGTTGAGAGTTTAGTTAATGTATCTCAAATAGCCCCAAGGTTTAGCTCAATCAGTTGAACCATCCACCCAAGGCATGTTGCCAATGAGGAGAGGCCATAGGTCATAAATTCAAATCCAGTCGAGTCCCTCAGGGCACCAGCCTCTATTGTGGTTGATGGTTGCGCCAGCCTCCATTCAAATATTCCAGGGAAGAGGGGTGAACCCATGAGGTTTTCCCTGGAAAAGGAATCAATAAAAAGGAGACAGAGGGAATGGGAGATTTAAAACTTTATGACCAACACTCCCCTGAATGCCAATGGCAACAACGTAGAGGGGGAAAGGCAGAAGGAGGGTGCAGAGACCCCTCCCCCGACCTCCTACATAGAAATTCTAACACTCTAGCAACCACCCATCAACAGATAAGTTCCTATATTTCTACAAAAGAAATCCAAATGGAGAGCATCTTGTGCCTTAATAAAGACAGATATCTGGATAGGAGCATTCATAATCTAAATATCACAATCGATCCAACAGTTGTGGCAGATGACATTTTAAAGTGGAAATCAAACTGATTGATCTATAGATTTACAGGACTCTGGCCCTTTGAAAATACCCAATTCAACTGGATGAACAACAAATGGAAACTCGTAGGAAGTTATGCATCATCTCTGCTAGGATAAGTCAGAGGTCACTTCTTGATCACTTTCTTCTATATGGAATATAGAACTTCAGTCTTTGAAGGGTGGTTGTGATTCATCGGCAGAACAAGCTTATTAATGAAGTTTTGGACTCCAGGCTTTGATCTAACATTGGAAATAACAGCGAAAGCATCAATCTGGGTATTCCTTCCTTTACACCATAATCTATGTAAAGTTAGATCTAAGCAAGTTGTTACTTGAAAGGGTTACTTTAATAAGGCTAGGATCTATAACATGAGATCAAGACTTGGACTACGAGAACATTTCGTCAAAATGTAGATTTTTCCATGATTATGGCCACTTTAAGAAGGTATGCCAAAAGAAGTAGAGAGAATCAGAAACAAAGGAACTCCTCTGAGAGAAATTTCCCAAGGAAGCATGAGAGTTTGCAAAAAGTTAGAATAAAGGACAACAACAGAAGAGTGAAGCAAATCCTTCAGAAACAAAACCCACCAAAAAAACACAGGTACAAACTCCAAGAAAGTGAAGATGACAATTGAAGAAGTTTGATAAGATATTCACCAGTGACAACTTTGCATGGCTCAAAGAAGAGATGGGGCAAACTCCAAAATCCCAGGGAACATTCAATGGTTTTCTAAAGACCAGAGAGAATTTCAGAACAGAGGCATAGATCTGCAACAGACAATCCTTGATCAAATGAACCATGAGGGAAAACTAGAAGATTTACCAGGAGACAAAAAGAGACAAAAGAGGGAAATTCTCTCCTAGACAATCCTTGATCAAATGAACCATGAGGGAAAACTAGAAGATTTACCAGGAGACAAAAAGAGACAAAAGAGGGAAATTCTCTCCTAGAAGGTCGTCGCAAATCAAAGTAGACTGAGATTTAACCCGGCAACGTAAGGAACATCTCATCCCCCACAGAAAGTTAATATGATGTTCCTGCCAGGCCCTCAACCTAGTGGGGGGGATTGGTCTTACCACAAAAAAACTCGAGGCAATTTCAGAGAAACCAATCCAAACCCCTAGAGACCAATCTAATTAAGTCATGGCACTGCCTCAAAGGAGTAAAGGGGGCAAAGAAGGGGAGGGGAAAGAGAGCATTTATGTTGAGCAAAACCCCAACATAGGGATACTTCACTGTAGTAAGATAGTTTGCTATATCACTGAGAAACCACTGGCATGAAGCTTATGCATCCATCATTTTTTATGGATGAATCAACATCAGAAATAAATATATATATATATATATAAATATATATATATATATATATATATATATATATTGCAGGGTAAGTGCAGTACCAAAATAACTAAACTACCATTCAAATTAAAAAAGGATTGTCTTAAGCTAATAAAAGCCCAGGTGAAATTAAGTGGTTGGTAAACTGACAGTGTCCCATCTAATGAACAGTTTCTGTAGATACACAAACACGCTACAGCATCAGCATCCGCCTCTTCAAGAGGAATGGATACACAAGATACATATAGGATATTTGTGCATACACATACACTAAGAATTAATTTATTTTCTGAAATTTTTAACCAATTTTCTTAGTTAAAACTTAACCGCAAGAATGGATTGTAAAACCATAAAATGTTACATTAATTATCAGCGTCATAAAAAACACAATTACCAGCGTTACTGCTAAAACACAGAGTGGCAGATATGGACAGAAAAAGTATACCCAGCAAAATGAACCAAGAGGTCTTCAAAAGAAGAAAAATACATTGAAAATCAATGTGAAAAGTGGTTTGACAGCAGGAATGTAACAGAAAAACGCTGCCCAGAATATAAAAACGAGCTCAAAATTCCCTTACAAGAATGCTACATGGAAGATAAATGGAAAAGAAATAAATGGAAAAGAAACAGAAAGAAAATTCAGTAATATTACATAAACAACTCCAATCCAGATAGAGAAATCAAAATTCAGGAATACTTGAAACGAAACATCCGATGGAGAGAAAAGAAGGCATTGGCACAAATCACAACTAGCTCGTGGAGATTACGATGCAAAACAGAAAGATGGAAGAATTCCGAGGAATGGGACAGCAAGAAATGCCTAGTATGTGGAATATGGTATGTATCTTCCTCAGGTTTTCCTTTCTCTTTTTAATTTGTAGAAGGAATGTTGCATGATATGTAAACTACACTGTCCCATTTCTCCTCTATTCTGTTCCTCCCTCCAAAAGGTACCGAGCTGCAATTTCCCATTGTTAGGTACCCCACACATGGCATGGAGTTTATGCATCCATCATTTTTTATGGATTAATCCACATCAGCGAATATATATACATATAGGTTAGTGTGGTAACAAAATAATTAAACTACCATTCTAACTAAAAAAAGGATTGTCCTAAGCTAATAAAATCCTAGGTGAAATTAATTGGTTGGTTTGTGTGAATGTATATGTAAGTAACAATAATACCCACCTTGCATGACTAACAACACCTGCCAGTTGCTTACCCAGCACAACCATTATTAGTAATTACTAATTACAATTCCAGTGGATTGAAAAGTCAAAATCATTTCAGCTATTTAAGAGCAAACACCTGTGTGGATAGGCTTTGTCTTATCTTGTTACCCTTTAGTCCCAAAGAATAGCAAGAAAGTGGGTACCTAATAACCACGGAATTAAGTTTGAGCCTTGAGCTTCGCTCCAGCTCAAAATCAAAATCGATACAGAAAACTTAATTTATTAATATTTAAAATTGGTCAATCTCTACCATACAAGAGAATAAAGCTAAATATGTTCTTATGTGGCCATTCATTCAGGATATAATTATGGTGAATTCACATGCAAATTAGCATCCACTCATCATTATTTTGACAAGGTCTTTTTTTCTTATTAAGAAATCACAGGTGAAAAATCTCCCTTCCCTGTATTTCCCTATCTCTATTCCCTGGATTTCCCTATGCATTCAAGGCCCTTGTTGCAAAGACAAGGTAGTTGCCTGCATAGTAGCAAGATTCGAATACAAGTACAAATTAAATACAATTCTGTTTGGAAAAAATAAGTAACGAAAATATCTAGTACAACTCCAATATGATACATCTCATGGATATGAAAATATGCATTATGTTCCAAATTTTGGGTTTATGGGTCTGCGGGTATCAAATACATCAGATATATTATCAAAGACCGTCAAAAGTACATTGATCATATCATAGTCCTACTGTACAGCATACTGCTGCTGAATTTCCATACAGCAATATGGCCAAATCTTGGTAGTATGGTTGCCACAATGTTGATGGGAACAGTATGTAATGCACAGCAATGATAGTCATAGAAATAAATCCTTGATAAGGGATATGCCAATTTGCATTTTTAGAAATCTTGCAACTAGAAAGGCATCACAAAAACAACAATCACAAAGAAGGGGAAGGCATGGTTACCAAAGTTCAGTTGAATGAGAGCCAAAGATTCTGAAATTCAGCAAAAATTTGGTTCAGCCAAATTATTCAGTTCGTAATCGGTACGGAGTAACGAACCGAATCCCCAAATTTTTGGCAAATTTTGGTGAGATGTATACTCCCAATTTTTTTGTACGGAAAATTTTTCCTTGTGTATTCGAATTCAAATTCACTCTTGATAAGTAGTAACTATGGGTAAGGGGATTTCGTTGGAATTGAACTTGTAGCCATCAAGCGGCAAATGCAAACAAGTAAAACATTCACCAGATCCACTTTGTTTCTTAACATCTATCCAAGAAACAACTTCTAGGGCAAATCCAAAACCCTTGTATTTACCAGACGAACAGAAAATCCGCTGATTAGGAACTTATAAATCAAGAATGAGGCACAGGAAGAAAGTACCTTGCATGAATGATCTTAACACTGGTTTTCATGTTCGGTTGAGACCAATTGTACGCAAAGGAACCAGCCAACCCAGTCAGCCATAGGGTTCCTGCGAATATCAAATCATTCACATTTCAATAAGGGATCCATACCTAATCACAAGATTATCAATTATCCATGGAAAAGAGATTGACATGCACTTACCAACAGCTCGGAGCTTGTTCTGGGAAACCCATGCTCTCGCAGATTCGATTGTGCTCTTGTTTTCTTCCGCCATTATAAGATGTTCTTCTCAATCAATCAGAGCAGTTTTCAATACTGCGAATCCACAGAAGACACCCGCGATTGCCTGCGAATTTGAAATTTGTTGGGTTTCGGATATATATATCCTTGGCCTCTCCTCTGCAGACCAAAAATAAGAATCCTAGTTTTGTTGAAAATACTTGCGATTTCTATGGTTAATCTCTCTTAATATAGAAAAGAAGAAGCGAAGGTTGGTACACGGCGGTTTTTTACTTCGCTGGGTTTCAGTTTTTCGCGGTAAGAAGTATCCAAGGTTTGGTCCAAGGCGGCTTACTTTGCTGGGTTTCAGTTTCACGTGGTTTTATAAATCAATGTTCCCGGCGGAAAGCCACCACCACCGACGGACAAAACACGTTATCCTTTGCCACGTGA
>ML791849.1:200721-259650 GCA_009831015.1 Picea engelmannii
CTACGCGGACACTCGTATGCTGTAATTCTTCACAATTTCACGAGTTCTATGAGCTAACATCTACTCCATATTAACAATTGTTGTACAGACAATTCCTTCACAGGAAACATTTACAATTCCACAGTCCATGAATATATGTGACAACATATAAATTTCAGAATGCAATATAAGCAAAACACTTATTAGAAATGACTTCAGCAATGGAAGCGACTGCTGAGAGGGGTGCTCGTTTCCACCCAACCGTAGGCGTAGTGACTCCTACTGGATTTACCACTAGCCACCCCCGAGCTGAGACCACGATGTCCTGAGACTGCGTCTCTCTGTCTGCCAGTGCCTAGGAGCGAAGGTTGCAATCCTTCCTCTCTGCGATCACTCACTCTGCGTAAAAATTGCCAGAGTTCCCCTCGCGTCTGCCCTCTTCAATCGTTTCAGCCATACGCCTTATCCTCTCGCGAGGTTGCACGTGGCACGATTTCCCTCGCACTGATCAGGCCTGACGTCCCTACGGATGGGCGGTTCACCCTCCCATCCCTCATCAAGACATCCGCCTACCAGTCTGCGAGCCATTAATTTTCAGGGCCAGCGAGCCGCTTTTGGTTCTCCGGGCCAGTGGAGTCCAAATACGGTATTTTAATTCTCAGTGGAAGTTAACGCCACCTTTTCAGGTGCCTTCCACCACCATCGTGGTCTCTTTTTCTGCACATCCCCTCTCAGCAGTTCTGCAAGAAATTCAATAATATTCAATCTATCATTTACATTCATTGACCTCTTCCTGCAGGTCCATTTACAACACATATTCATACTTATGAGTTTTTTCCATAGTCCTTGGCCAGTTTAGTTATATTTACAATCTGGGGGAAACAGGGTGTTACAAAATTCCATTCAGAATCCGAGTCTAAAGGCAAGAAGCTGGATTTGTTTGAAGTGAAGTGTTTTCACTGTCACGAACATGGGCATCTTACTACTAATTGTCCACGGAAGAATAAGAACAAGAAGGTTGTTGGAGCTGCAATTGGTGAGGCCCTTGCCTCGCAATTTGAACTTGACTTCTCCTTGATCGCATGCATGGCTTCAAGTGCATTGGGATCGGTGTGGTATTTGGATAGTGGCGCTTCCTTCCACATGATGGGAGATAAGGAGTTTTTCAATGACTTGGAGGAGAGAGATCTCAAAATGCATATAGAGATGGGCAACGATGGAAAATACAGTGCGACTGGTATTGGTACCGTTACCTTTCAGAGGGAGTCAAGTAAACCATTTCAATTGAAAAATGTTATGCATGTTCTAGGTCTGAAGAAAAACCTAGTCTCAGTCACAATGTTGGAGGACAGAGGCTATGACGTTGTTTTCAGTGGTGGAAAAGATTTTCTGCGACATAAAACAATGGGTCAAGTCAAGAGGATAGGGATTCGAGTTAAGAATCTCTACATGTTGGAGGTAGATGGTTGTGCTGCCATGATGGACAAGGAAGAAAAAGTGGTGAGCCGGGATGAGGGCGAATTATGGCATAGGCGATTGGGCCATCTTCATCATGGATCCTTGAAGATCATGCAGCAAATATCTACTGGACTTCCAATGAGAACACTTTCTCAGTTTGATCAATGCAAGGGTTGCACCATGGGGAAGTATGTAAAGTCCGCCTTTCATGAAAAGGAGAACAATGCTTCGGTGATCCTAGAGAGAGTTCACACAGACGTGTGTGGACCATTCTCGGTTTCTTCAACAGCAAAACATAAGTATTATGTTATTTTTGTTGATGACTTTTCTCGTAAATGCTAGATCTTCTTCATGCAGAGGAAGGATCAAACATTCTTAAAGTTTTGTGAGTTTAAAGCATTGGTGGAGAAAGAGTCGAGGAAGCAAGTGAAGGCTCTTAGGAGCGATAATGGTGGATAATACATCTCTAACGAATTCAAAGACTTCTACAACAAAGAAGGAATTCGAAGAGAACTCATAGCACCTCATAACCCACAACAAAATGGGGTCGCGGAGAGGAAGAACAGAACGATCGTGGGTGCAGCACGAGCGATGTTGCATGATCAGGGCCTACCAATGCATTTGTGGGCGGAAGCATGCAATACTGTGGTTTATGTGCAAAATTGTTGTCCTCATAGATTACTTGGCATAAGTACACCTGAAGAAGATTTCACTAGTAAGAAACCTGATGTTTCTCATTTTAAGATTTTTGGCTCATATGTTTATGTGCATGTGACTAAGGATGCCAGGAAGAAGATGGATCTAATTGCTGAAGTTAGGATATTTGTGGGGTACACAGAAACACCCCATAATTATCGTGTGTATTTTCCTAACAATAAGATGATTGTTATGTGACGAGATATAAAATTTGATGAGGGGAAAGCCATGCAGTTGTGGCTTGAGAGGGAGCTATACTTGCATGCAGAGGAGGAACTGTTGGTTCCCAAAGATGAGTCTGAAGATGTGGATCAACCACTTGAGGAGTTTCATGGAGTGGAGGAAGCCACTCATGCAGAGCCATCCATTAGAAATGGAAGAAAACACACCACAAAAGTTGATAGATTGAGACTAGATGTTGCACAGAATGTAGGAGCCCTACTTCACAGCGTAGACACAGACAGTCTCCTGATCGATTTACTGGATACATGGCTCTCATGAGAAAATTTATTATGACTGTACCATCTTCCTTTCAGGAAGCAGTGCAGGATCCCACATGGGTAGATGCAATGGTGGAGGAATATGACTCCATTGTCAAAAACAGTGCATGGGAAATTGTCCCGAGACCGGTCAACAAATCAGTGGTAGGTTTGAGATGGATCTACAAGGTAAATCAAGTTGTTGATGGGAGTGTGTAGAAATACAAGGCTAGGTTTGTGTCCCGGGGCTTCTCACAGATCGAGGGGATAGATTATGATGAGACCTTTGCACCTGTCGCAAGGTACTCTTCCATAAGATCCATCTTTGCACTCTCAGTGCAGATGGGCTGGCGCATTCATCAGATGGATGTAAAAACTATGTTTCTCAATGGGATCATTGAGGAAGAAGTGTACATTGAGCAGCCAGAAGGTTTTGAGACCTTTGACAGGGAGTCGCATGTGTGCAGACTCAAGAGAGCGTTGTATGGGCTGAAGAAATCACCCCGTGCTTGGTACACTTGGATAGACAGCTATTTCACCAGACTAGGCTTCACCAAAAGTGAAGCAGATGCAAACCTATACCAAATTGTGGTGGAGGGTAAGCTTTTAATCACTGTTCTTTATGTTGATGATTTAATACTGACTGGTGATGAGCAGCTGATACACTCATGCAAGGAGGACCTTGCAAAGGAGTTCGAGATGAAGGATATGGGCCTCCTTCATTATTTCCTTGGATTGGAAATATGGCAGGGAGATGGTGAACTTTTTGTGTCTCAAGGCAAGTATGCAAGGGAAATACTAGGTAAGTTTCACATGGAGGGCTGCAAACCCATGGATACTCCTCTTCCAGGAAACTAGAGGAAAGAGGATGCTACTTCTGGAGAGGTAGTGGATGCTACTATCTATCGACAATTAGTGGGTTCGCTAATGTATCTAATGAACATGAGACCTGACATTTTCTATGTAGTTAACCAACTGAGTCAAGTGATGGTTAAGCCTACCAATCTCTTTTGGAAGGCGGGTAAGCATGTCCTGAGATACCTGAGGGGCACATCTGAGTATGGCTTATGGGACAGACAGACGGATGAGGTGAAGTTGCATGGCTTCACAGATGCAGATTGGGAGGGTAGCCCAACGGACAGAAAGAGCACATCAGGGGGGATCTTTAGTATCAGATCTACGGTTGTTTCTTGGTACAGCAAGAAGTAGAGATCTATGGCACTCAGTTCAGCGGAAGCGGAATACATGGCAGTGAGTCAAGTTACATGTGAGTCTATTTG
Organism: Picea engelmannii; assembly: GCA_009831015.1. Lineage (NCBI taxonomy): Eukaryota > Viridiplantae > Streptophyta > Pinopsida > Pinales > Pinaceae > Picea > Picea engelmannii. The sequence continues at coordinate 204,614 of ML791849.1, forward strand.
GATGAGAAAGATATTGGTTGGTTTGTTTGGTTCTCATTTAGATCCGACAGTGATTCATTGTGATAATTAAAGTTGCATTAAACTCTCGATTAATCATGTGTTTCATGATAGATCTAAGCATATAGATATCTAGTATCATCATCTCAGAGATTGTGTGCAACAAAAGATCATGTTGCTTTAGTACATTCCTACGGAAGATCAGGATGCAAACATTCTGATGAAGGCGCTCACGAGGAGAAAATTCGAATACCATAGAGACAGGATTGGGGTGAAGGATAATCCCTTTCTTGTTGAGAGGGAGTGTTGAAAAGTCAACAAGAAATGTGTGTCTTATTTTTCCCTTAAATAAATTGGACAATAAATATTAATCTATTATCTCATATTTACTTGAAAATAGTTAACTGAAATGGCAAATCAGTTAGCTATAGGAAATTCGAGTTCAAAGGTTGACTGGTGGGACATGGAAGTCGAATTAGTTGTAACCAAGTGACTTGAAGTTGTAACAGAGTTATAAGTGTAGTTCTGTGAGTTGTGAAGTATTTTAACTCAGTTAAGTGAGTTAAGCTCAATTGTACTAGTTGTAACTAAACTTACACTAGTGAGAGTTCAGTGAATTAATTATTAACTAATTCACGATTAGTGATCTCACATGCAACTGAAGATTTACCACTGTTAACTACATGCATGTCAGATCCAGTGGAGACCCAGTTGAGATAACAGGTGAAAGGGATAGTTTGACTATCAGTTGTGATTTGAGTGAAGTGCACTCATGCAATCACACACAGAGTGGATGTGCCCATGAGCAATGCGCAGCCTAGGCAAGAGGCATTCGAATCATTTTGCAGGTTTTCCATTGCAGGGATTGCGTAGAGGAGGCAGGCTATCTAGAGGCAGAGAATTGGCACATGTATTTGCTGATTTTTGTATGACAGTTTGAGATGATTGTATTGTACTAAGAGCTCTTGGATTAGAGTTTTGTATGATATTGTTTCATGATCCATGATATACATAATATATGATAGTGGGGTTTTTAGCTTTATGCTTTCTCGGCAAAACATCTGTGTTATGTGCGATTGATCTTTCTTCTAGATATTGCAATTGGTGATCGTGTTTTTAAATTCCACAAGAATATTTGTAGAAGCAATTTTGTATTTAACAGTGGCATATAATTGTTAGATCAGGAGAATCCAGGCAATACATAATTTGTATTGAAATTTCTATAGAAGGTAGGTCAGATACAGTGAAGAAGTCCTTCAAGGATGTTGTGACGGGTATTCCATAATCACAAGGCGAAGATGTAGAAATGGGGGGGGGAGGCAAAGGACAGACATAGCCATAAGATCAAGCAAAAAAGGGTCAAATAAGGACAAAGAGAGAAAGTGTATCTAGAACGATTCTTTGGCGAAAGAAAGTGAAAACCTCGGGGATGAGGTCACATCAGGGAGCATCAAAAACTACATCTAATGAATGAAGGTCCACACGCTTATCATGAAATTCATGGGGATCTAGCCCTCAAAAAGGCCCTACAGATATGGATAAATTCACGTTGGAAGGTGAAGGGTCAAATTGACCTACAACTGGGATCTAAAGGGTTTTTTACAATAATTTTCTTGAAAACGGGGGATAGGGACAAAGTATTTGAATAGGGAATGAATTTATTCAATTTTGAAGACATGCACATGAGATACTGGACATAACGATTTTCCCCAAAGAAAGAAGATTTCACAACAGATCCAGTGTGGATTAGAATGTACTCACTCCCACGGGAGTTCTGGGACCCCGAAACCCTAGAAGAAATCAAGAACACACTAGGATCCTTCATCAAAGTATCGGAAGTAACCAAATCTTCCAGGTACATCTCTTATGCTAGAATATTCGTATACATGAATGTAGTAGGAGCCCTACCAGAGTCAATCACAATGTCATACCAAGACAATCATTGGACTCAACCCCTAGACTACAAGCGTATCCCATTTAGATGAAGAAAGTGCCACATTCATGGACACATTTTCAGGGACTTCCCCCAAAATGCTACAAACCCAACAAACAAATCAAAAGAGAAAACTAATCAGGAAGGCTTCTCGAAAATACCAAGCAAGAGAAAGGCAGGTAGAAGGATAAATAAACAACTAGGTACGAATCCATAACACAACACAACTAACAGATTCCAAGCCCCACAGGGGGAGACTAGTGAACCACGAGAGGCAGATAAATTAAAGGATCAGAAGGAGGACACTAAGAAGACAACTACAATAGGGGAGGAAATACCAAAAAGAAGGAAGACCTCCTCGGATCTGGGGAAAGAGTAGTTAGTAGAAGGGGAAGCATAGATGAAAGATACCTAGAACCTGGAATTTGAGTCGGAGGAGGAAGATGAAGTTGACATGGAATAAGACATGGATTTGGAGGAAGGTGAGGTGGATATGACAGCTCTAAGAGTAGCACATGGGGAACAAACAATAAATAAACCACCTATCCACCAACTAAGAAAGATGCAAAGGGGTCTATTAAAAGAAAAAGGGGTGGGAGCCTCCCAAGGGATCCCATCATCCACCATGGAAACCTAGGCATTAAAATCAATCCCCTCAAACCTCTGAAAAGGAGTTTGGGAGAGGAAAGGAAGAGAGGCAGAAAGCATCATATATAGAAAAATAGAGGAAAGATGGGCCTTACTGGTAGACTCAAGCCAAGTAGTGGACTTTTCGAATAATTATTTCCCCTCCCAACCAAAAAGTTAAATATGAAGATTGTTTCATGGAATGTGAGAGGACTTAATGCACCATCTAAACATAGGATGTTAAGAAAAAGGATCAACCAAGAGAAGGCGGATTTAGTTATGATACAAGAAACAAAATATGGCATGGGAACGATGAGAAGGATAGCTCATAAAGTTTGGAAATGATGCATTGTAGAAGTGATTGCAGTTGAAGGGGCCTTGAGAGGGCTAGCCACCCTATGAGATCTAGACTCTTTGGAAGTCAAGGCTTACTTAGCATGTCAACAAATCCTCACAGTAAAATGCAAAGCTATAGGAATGGGTGAGCAAGGGTATGTATCAAACGCATATAGACCCCAAGCCCCAAGTCAAAAGAGAGATTTCTTAGATGAGTTAAACCTATTAGGTAATTCTATGCAACAACAACCCTGGATTGTGGGAGGCGATTTCAACATGATTAAATCTCTATTAGAAAAAAAGGGTGGAGCTAGAAGATTGGACCACGAGAATGAAGCCTTTGGGACATTGATAGAAAGTCTCAGATTAATCAATATTCCCGCAAGGAGTGGTTTGTTCACTTGGAACAACAAAAGAGGTAACGAAAAAAGGATCGCAGTGCAGTTAGATAGGTTCTTCGTTATGGAAATTTTTTTCTAGACAAAGAAGCCTCTTTCAGTGAATGTCATTCCCTACTTTGGATCAGATCACTGGCCTGTAGTTTTTGTAATACCCATGTTTCTCCCAGCTTGTAAATGTAACTATATTTTGCTAAAAGGGTAGTGTAAATATTAATGCTACTAATGTAAAAAAAAAGGAAAGTGTTGCATAATTACCGAAGGGGTAGACAAGGTAGATCATGATGCATGAGAGGAAATCAATGAGGAAATTTTCCCTTGCCAATGTAATAATTAAGAAAAATCCAGATTTCCCATTTTTCTAGAATTATGGTTAATGGACGGATTAGGTAGATGAACTATCAGCTTCCCACATTTATGAAAAGGAATGGGTTTTGTACCGAAACTACCTTGTCTCGGAAGCATGGGTAGAAAAGTACCCATCTAGGGGATTTTGGACTGACCAACAAATTGGGGGATTTGACCCACAAAAATTATACTGAAGAAGCGAAGAGACAAGAAAAAATAGAGAGCAGAGAAGAGAGGAGACAATTGGTTGGTATGGGAGCCATTTTCTGAGTAGAGAGGATGTAGAGGAATGAATCCGGTGACCATTTTTATGAAGAGGGAGAGCATGTGCAGCTCTCTAGTTCTGAAGAGAACTAAAACATGAATTTGTTCCAGGTACAGGAATTTGTTGGGTAGTGATTTCAGTCCAACCTGATAAACGGGGATGCATAGAAGATGAGTGATTGGGGAATCACTCATTGTAGACCCCCTTGCTTGGTGGAGAGAAAATCGATCTGCCAAGTTCTTGTGGGAGGAGGAGAGTGGTCTATGTCCCTGGCTGCTACTGAACAGAAGGAAGAGTCTCTCTCAGAGCATCATGTTATAGCTAGGGGGTGGCCAGCGGTAAATCTGTCCAGGAGTTGTTGTGCCTACGGTTGGGTGGAAAATGGCACCCCTTTCAATAGTTGCATCACTATCTGGATTCTAGATAAGTATATTTGGTTAAATCTTTGTAGTGTTTAGATCAGAGAAAATTTTATACTATGTTTTAGAATTGTGTAAGTTTAATTTTTGGCAAAAGTGACTTGAGAAATTTAAGAAAAATAAAGAGAATGTCTTAGTTGAAGCTCGTTTCGTTTAATTTATTATCTCTTGACTATCTATGTGCTAAAATAAGATTTCTGGGAGTGGATGTTGTGGTTGACTACGTTGTATAGTTTAATGCATGTTTGGGAATCGATGACTTAACAGTTAAAAATATCTATAACACCTATGAAAGAAGAGAGAGTGATTCTTCTGCATAATGGTGCTCCATTTTAGTATGTCCTCAAATACCATTCCAGAAAAGTTAGAGGAGATCAGATCTATGTGGACTTTAGGAAATAATCCCAAATATGGGAAAACATTAAAAGTGCTTATAAATAATTATTGAGGAAAAATAATTAGGACATAAACATGAAATTGGTCTAAATGAATTAAAATACAAAAGTTCTCAAAATTCTATTTGGGGCATAAATAAACATTTATGTTTAAATTGTGTTAAATCTCTTAAATTTGGGAAGAATCCCCTTAAAGGAAATAAAATTCTACTCATTTTCCCATGAGAAGGGAGAGATTATAATTATGTTTTAATTTCGAGAATGGAAATTTCCTTGGAATATAAACTTTTAATAAATTCCTTTATAAAGAGTGAAAATTTATATTTCTCCTTTCCTTATTTCCTGTAAGAGAAATTAAATTCATTTAAATCCTCCAGGTAATAAAACCATACATGGATATGGAGATATATGTATATATATATGTCTATATACATATTATTATTTTTATTATTTTATTATTCTGAAAATGGAGGCTAAAATTCCTGGAGCGTAATAGACCTGAGACTAAAAGAATATAATTATTATTATCATTTTAATGTCAAACACACTAGGGAATAAAACAATGACCAAAGGCTTTAACCTTATGGTAGTCTTTGGAACTCCGAGGCTCTGGGATGTTTGGGTGATGGGATTCCACGAGCCAAAGTAGTTGAATGCTCGAACCCTTTCTTTCCCTGTGCAAGGTTGTAAAGGTAAGAAATACGATTAATTAAGTTATTGTATTTAATGTGATCAATTAACATAATTCAATATAATATACCTTTTTTTAATAAGTCAGTATAAGATTCTATATTACTTCTTCAAAAATATCATTGGTCTGCCAAAAAGGAAACCACACCAGCAGTAAATTGTCACTTTTTTTGCCAAGTTTATTAAGAAACTAGAGACTTTAAAGTGTGCTACCCTTTGAAAACGAAACTAAATATTTTTAAATAGACATATTACCACCTTCCAGAATAAAGAGGAGAAAACCCTGCTAATATTCTATCGAAACCAGACTAACTAAAACTACTAAACTATGGGTAGAGCTGCCTGAACTATTTAAAAAAAAAACTAAAACTAGAGAACCTGGGGCCAATCCACCGTTCCTCCCACTTGACTCTTTCTTTCTTCCTTGGGGGATGCCACCTGGACCTTTCGAATCTAATTTGGTGCACCATGGCCTTCCGCAGGTGTAATATCCATGTGGTGGACATACCTCAGGTACAGGTGGAACTATGTTGCCAATCTCTCTTGCTTACACTGCTGTTTTTTTTCGATTTCTACCAACAGTTTTACCATGGTCTCCAACCCGCTAACGTGACATTGGATGTTTTCCGTCGTGGTCTTCAGCTCTCGTTCGTCCTCCATATGATTTTCCTCGCAGTCTGCCTTTACTTTTCCTATCAACATCTTTGTATGCCACACCATCTTAAGAGTTTTGTGATAGAGGGTCTCTCGGGTGCAAGTTGTCCCCGTATCAATAATCCAATCCACCTCCTGAGCTACCTTGTTTTTATCTTTGCTCTCACGTTCTACTTTAATCTCCTCCTCCCATTTTTCCACATCTTCTTTTCCTTTCTGTGGTATTGTGGCTTGATACATCCTAGCAACATCCCTTGTTGTGTTTTCAATCCTTGTTTTTTTTTGGGAACTCTCTAGTTGGGAGTCCCTGAGTGGGATACCTTTTCTTGTGGTGTATTTAATTCGTGCCATCTTGCTAGCCTCTCCTCTCTCTAAGCCTCTGGTGCTCTCCTGGCTCATAGCACTAAAATGCCTTCTGAGAAAACGAGAATCAAAACAAGAACCAAAGCGAATGTAATGAACCCAAAATTTACTACTAAATTTTTTTTCTTGGTAGAGTAATTTTAACCGTAATGTTGGGTAACATTGTTCACACTTTTAATGCCAACCCTCTTCATGGCATTATTCTTTACTTATCAACCATTTATTGGTGAAACTAATTATAGACCAAGACTACACCAAAGGCAGTAGTCATGAGTTGTAAATTTGTGTATGCCTTATTACTATAATGCTTAAATTTAAATAGGTAGGATTAATATGCCATACTTATCTCATTATTATCCTTACAGTTCAAGGTTAATGTTTCCCACTATGACAACACATGAAAAATTTGTTTTATAAAGATTTGGGTGCCAAATGAAATTAATCATGGTGAAGAAACTATTTTCATTTAGATTTCAAGAGCCACCGTTGTTATCAACAAACTCTTAACTGCCACCTTATTTATCTTCGTAATAAAAATAATGTGATACCTAACTCTAAGAGTATTTATTCAAATAACTTACGGGTAGTGGAAAAGGGTTAGATTCCTATGACATTGACGTGTATGGTTAGTGGTCTAAAGGTGCATTTATACTTCACTCGGACAACCAGACGTATTGGCCATTTGGACCAATCACCTACTTCCACCTTCCACCATTCACATGGTAAGAAGTGTAATCCCTTCAATGCTGCAGTGGAGGTACAGGGCGATGGGATCGAGATCGTCCTCCTCCTTGAGATCATAAACAATGATGTTTCCCTTCTCTAGTATTCACATTTCTTTCCTTTCTTCGTTCTATCCTTGAAATCTAGCGAATTCAACCCCGAGGTGATTTATAGGGCAAGAGAAAACTTTGTGTTGGAACAATAAATTAATTTCTCCAGGTAACACCATTTATTTATTGCTTGTGAATAAAATTAGTCGTTTGTTTTCTTTTATAGAACTTATTCTGTGTAGAGAAGGGTATATTTTCTAGAATATGTACGTATATACTTTCACTTCTTTTTCTCTGATAATCCTCCCTTAGTCCTTAGAGGTATCTTTTAATTTGAAGTTTCTCCCCAAGTCTGTGGATACCATTACTGTTTGTTGTTCAAACAAAAATATTTCTCTATGTCTGAAAGAGTTATTTTATTACATTGTATTAGCTTTACTTGGTCATACGTTCATCCCGTTCACGAAATCCGTGTAGCTGATATGATATGTTTATTTATTGACGAGGTTATGTCAACTACATGTCTACTCACAGTGTAGAGATGATTTTTTTGTTACTTATCCTTTCTAGTCTATTATTCGGGTTTTGGATCCTCTATACGTCTTTGTTAACCTCGATAATTAAATATACTTTAAATCCAAGTCCTATAATTTCTCGTTCTTCTATTTATTTTTGTATCATAGTTCTAGTTTTAAAGTCACTCCGCCCATGCCTCCAAGGTTTTCCCACAACACTAATGCATAAAATTTATTGTTGACTGTATAAAATGTTTGGAATACATTATTAATGATGGGTTATTTTTGTATGCGAGAGAAACATATCAGACGACAATGTTAACCTTCAACTTTTCTCTGTTTTCCATTTCTAAATTGTAACTGGTCAAGGTTTAATTCAATACGGAAATCCTGCTTTGCCTATTTATACACGATAATGGGTAAGCTCGTTAAAAGCTGGATGTTAAATCCTCTTTTATTTTTATTTAAATTCCTCATAGCTCTAATATTTATTTTCTTTGTGTTTTGTACAGTCGGGATGTTGAATCCAAGCCTTAATACCTTGCAAGTATCGACAAGGTACTTGCATTCCACAAAAGGCAGATTATTCAGAAACCCCAATTTAAATTTCTGTAGCTTATGAACATTTTTTTTTCGAAACATGGGTTTAATTTTTCTGCAGTTTATATGCAATTTGATAAGATTCCATCCTTTTATTGGATTAAGCATCTTGGAATTTCTTTGTAACAATAATGATTCGATGTCATATCTTAATTAAAAATCTTTCTTGGAAAACTTACCTATCAGGCTACTAAGATCCGTAATTTACCTCTTGATAACAGAAAAATGTAATTTGTTATCAATGAGGGATTTGTATGTATTCACAAATAAATCATATTCACCCTATACTCATACCCCAATCCAGGAGGACACAACTGTATAAAGGTTACCTAGATGTTCTGGAAGTAATTCCCTTTATCAGTGTAGGCATTTCCCATTTACCGCTTCCTAACTCATATATGCTTAGATCGGAAAAATCGAGAACACTACATACAGTGTTATTCTATTCAGGAGAAAAATATCAAGTCCTTTTTGGTCTTAATTTAATTGTATGCTAACAACTATTAATATACGATCTTTGCTACTAAATCATTTTAATCTAGTAAATTTCTTTTGTTTACAGGAACATTCTGATGTTTTATTTTATATGCATATTCACTATCGCTTAGTATAATAGGGCATTTATAGCACCTCTATTCATCACTGTCTAGGTTTTGTAGGTTCTTTATATGGAAATTCAATGACTGTAAATATTCAGAAACCACACTACTTTTACATGATAATTTCCAGAGTCTAATAATTCATATAATTATACAAAATGTATTCTGATCTCCTTTCTCATAATTATAGAAAACAAAATGCATAACTTCAAAATAAGTGTAATGAAGGAGATCTGATTCACCTCAAGTAGAATGCATGCATTCATATAAATAGATTCTGTAGCATACATATAATTATGTAACTACATACAATTATGTAACTACGTGTGAATCAATATATATTATAAACATTAAGATATATCTAATTATGTAGCTGCATATTAATAAATAAATCCAACATACAACAATAAAACACATCTATATAGATCAAGTCTTATAGTTACAAGCAAATTCAATAATCCTACATAAGTGGGAATAATCAGATAAAGATACATATATGTAACAGTTATGCTAGAAAAGAAATGGAACAACCAGATTCCACCCAACCATAGATACAGAAAAACCACAATTACTTGTCCTCGTCACCCCCTAGCCTTACCATGACTCCATAAGGGAAAACTGAGCATCACTCATTAGCCACTGTCTCTCTGAACAGTTCAGAAAAATATTTGTCTAACACCATATGTGCTCATAAAAACAAACAATCATTTTCCCCAACATACTAAGCAGTGTCCTACCTCCCACATATGTTGTATATATTATTTTTCCATTGCGTAGGACTTTCCATTCCTTTCCCTCCTTGGGAAATTCGCAGCTTTACAAATCCCTGATTTTCAGGGGCTATCACTGACAGAAATCAACTTTTGACGCTTGTAAAAATCAGCTTTGAGTTAACTCAAACATGTTCCCCACTCATGGATTCATAGTCATCTATTTTTAACCCGATTGTTCCACATGTTTTCCAGCATTTAATTTATTAAAATATCTGTCTCATACATGTGTCCATCAAAAAAGGACAGTTGACAAGTCAAACACTTACCCAACATTCATAAAAATATTAATTACATACTTCCACAAATTCAAATCTGAATTTCAAAAAATGGAAATTTATTTTTAACACAACAACTTTTAAAATAAATTGTTTTAAATATTTAAGGATGCCACAGTGAAAGCCTGATCTCTATGAGGTGTGGTTAACTAGGATGGAAAATTGAATATAACAACATATTGCATGATTGTTTATATCTCTTAATGATCCTCCTTTAATGCGGTGAATACGGTAGCAATGAATACTAGGCGTGGCACCTCGTGCCATTATCCTTCCTTTGGCACTTCTCCTGTCACTTCCCTTGTTGCGATCATGATGTCTAGTCCTTTTTGGCATGGCCCGATCCTTTGGGAATGAGTTCCGCTTCGAACCATCCCCCATATTTTCTCGCCTCTTCTGCTTATGTAACTACCTCCAAAACTACCCACTTTACCTCCTTTTTGAATTGTACCACTACCTTCCTAGCCATCCCCTTCTTGTCAAATCATCACATGAGGTCTGAATGCCATGTGGAATGTTTCCTTTCTCCCTTCTGGGTCCCACTCTGGATTTGTGTAGCACCTATTTTCATTTATGTGATTATCTTCCCGGTGGCTGCCACGATGATCTTGTGTTTCCAGGTGTTCACAGTCTATTATGATTTGTCCAACTAGGATCTATGTCCAAGCCACGTCTAGCATATTGACTTCGCGGTTCACTCCCTCGTTGGCTAACCTATCCGCCAAAGCATTTGCTGACCTTCTCATCCACTTGAAATCAACTATGAACAAAGTTTGTAGGTGCTTCTGAATTCTTTGAAGGATTTGAGTTAGGCGTCAATGCTTTATTAGCTTTCCATTGTTGGTTCCACATTGTAGTCTGTTCGCAGTACCTATAACCAAAGTTAAGTCACCTTCAACTATAACATTGACATGACCTTCTCTTATCAAAATCTCTAACCCTCGTTCCAAAGCACTAAACTCTGCTGCATTATTTGTTTTGTTTCCAATGCTAGTTGCATAAAGACGAACGATTTTGCCTCCACTGTCTCTGATCACTCCTCCCACACCAACCTTTCTAGGATTGCCTTTTAATGCTACGTCGAAATTCAATTTCAAGAAACCTACCTTAAGCGGAGTCCAATCTTTGGCCTCCCTGTGGAGATGTGGGTCTCAATGAGCAAGTATGTTAAAAATATGATCTTTCAGTTGTAACAATTGCAATACACGAAGGTCTTGGTATGACAGGTTGCTCGTTGAAGTATGGAGATTCCTACACATAACTGTCTCCCTTACCTGGGTTTTGATAGAATCCACCACCTTGGTGATAGGGAGGGATTCATTCTTGAAGATTCTCCTATTTCTTTCCTTCCATATTGACCAAATGACCATCCTCAGAGTTAATCCCCATCATAAGATGACCATTTCATTTTCGTTGTAGTGTCCCCTCCAGTTCCCCAAAGTTTCTCTATTATCACCCTTCACTCTATCAGTCTATTGGTACAATATAGCTACCCAATCCCAAACCTTCACTGTATAAAAGGACGCATCCAGTAAATGGTCTGTTGTCTCCTCCCGAACTTCGTAGATGTGGCATCTTGAGGGTCCATTCAGGCCTCTTTTAACAAGGTTCTCCCACGTTAGGATTTTCTTGTGTAGGATCAACCATTTAAATATTTTTATCTTCGATTACTGTGGGAGGATCCATAGTCGTTCCCATTGGGGTTCTTTGTTTCTTTGATCATGATCAACGATATAGTAACGAGCTTCATTCAGGGTGAATTCTCCTTCATATTTCCTGCCCCAACGCAGTTGGTCCTCCTCATCAGAGAACATAATCTTTATTTTCCCTAACTCCTCTTCAAAATATTTAACCAGTTGGGAGTCTTGATTTTTGTCTTGAGTTTGAATAATATCCCAAGTTCTCCATTTTGGGATATTGTCCCTTTGTTTTCAATATCGAGAAACTTTTATTTTTCCTTGCACGAGAAAATCTTGTTTAATACCTTCTCTATCTTGGTTTTCCATATGGGGTTCCTTTTTCCATGCGTCCTCCCAAAATATAATAGTTTGACTATTCCTAATTTCCCAAAAACTAAGTTCCTGAACCCAATTTTTATTTCTCCAAGACCAATTCCAAATGGATGATCCCTCTCCTGCACCTGTGAAATGAATAAGGTCCTAAGGAGTACTACCAGGGGCATATTTTTCAATCCACATATTTTCCCACAAGGCTGAACTATCTTTGACGCATCTCCACCAAATTTTTGCACCATAAGTGACATTTGTTGTTTGTGGGTCTTGCAAACCAAGTCCCCCTTTTCTTTTTGGCCAACAAAGATTCTCCCAAGCCACAAGTGCCCATTTCTTCTTATCCTCTACACATCTCCATAAGAAGTTCCTCTGTATTTCTTTGATTTTTTGTAAAAATCATGTTGGAGGTTGGAAAATCGACAATAAATACACTGGAATAGCTTGTAAAACTGCTTTTGTGAGAACTAGACGACCTGCAAAGTTTAGGGATCTGTAGGTCCATCTTTTGAATTTGTCTTGCAAGTTGTTTATAATAATTTCCCAGGTTGACTTCTTACCTACATGATCCATTAGGGGCACTCCCAAATACTTAATAGGGAGGGTCTTCCTCTCAAAATCCAAGACGTTGGATAAGTTCCTTTGAACTGCAATGTTTGTTTTAAAGAAGTAAATCATGGACTTGGAGTGATTTATTTTTGTACCTAAGGATTCTCCAAAGTTGACTAAGATTTGCTTATACGTTGTTTCCTCCTTGACTGTCAGAATTCCATGAAGCATTGTGTCGTCCACAAATTGTTGATGAGTGGTTGTGGGGCAGTCTTCATACAATTGGAGACCTTTTATAGTTCCTTCTATCATTGCATCTTTGATAGTTCTACTCAAACCTTCCATCATAAGTATGAACATGAAAGGGGATAAGGGATCCCCTTGTCTGAGACCCCGGGATGGGTAGAAAGGTTTTGCAGGGGCTCCATTAACCAGTAGTTAGAAACTAGTCGTGGACACCAGATTCATTACCCATTTTATCCAATGATTATCAAAGCCATAGGCTTCCATGGTTTTTTCCATATAATGCCAACTTAGTTTGTCATATGATTTGGTGAAATCCAGTTGTATTATCATGCCAACTTTTTTCCTACTTTTCAAGTTGTGGATTATTTCATGAGCTTGAATAATGCTGTCTAATATTTCCCTACCTTCTATGAAGCTCGACTGTTCCTTTGAGATAAGAATGGAGAGAAGAGGTTTCAGTCTATTTGCAATAACTTTTGAGATTATCTTGTACACCACATTGCAGAGGGCTATCGGTCTAAAACGGTTCAAAGTTCTCGCTTCATTTTCTTTGGGGATCAGGGTGGTGCAAGTTGAATTCAAAGATTTAAGAATAGAGGAAGAGTGTCTTGAATCTTCCACTATACAATAGATATCATGTTTTACCACATCCCAACAGGATTTGAAGAAGTCCACTGTGAAGCCATCATGTCCCAAGGCCTTTCCATTTGGCATCTCTTGAACTGCTTTGTCAGCCTCCTCTAGTGAGATTGGTTTCCTTACATTTTGATTATTTTCCTCTGTAACCAATCTGGGAATATGCCTCAAAATTCTTTGAATTTCCTCTGAACGATCTATGTTGGGTTCTCTCGCTATGTCCTGAAAGTGATGAACGAGATATTTTTCAATTTCATGATGGGATTCAATCTTAAGACCGATGTTACAGTTGCAATAGATGAGATTCGTATGGAGCCAAGAAATTATATGCATATTAAAGTTCATGTGGATGTTCTTGACCATATTGAATATACAATTATGTGCACTTTTGAAGATTTGGAGAAACTTCAACAGATAGATCAATCCTAACCATGAAGAGTTTGAACAGAGAGTTCAACTAGAAGACAAATAAAAAGAGATCAAAAGATTGAAAAACGAACTTACTAATCTAACAGAAGAGATGGAAGAATTAAAGACACATGACAGTAAAAGAAAACAAGTACTAAAAGAATTTGAAGAATTATTTAACAGTCTAAACACTCAACTTGAGGAAATTAAAGAAAGTGAAGACGACCTAAAGATCCAGTTAACAAGGAAAGAAAATTCTTACCACATGTTGGAATTGGAAATCATCAATTTCAAAAAGATAAATGAAAGTACTAATGTAGATCTAATGAATCAAATTGAACATGCTAAGGAAGCGGAAGAATCCCTGAAGATTCAATTGACTAAAAAGGAAGAATTATGTCAAATATTAAAGTTAGAAATAGTCAATCCCAAACATATGAATGAAAATACAAATAAGATTGTCAATTTCCAGAATAGCTCAGTTATCCTAGATAAGATTTGGAAGAGCCAAAGATCAGCTGATGAAAAAACTGGTCTTGGATGCAATAAGAAAGAAGACAATGGCAAATGGAGAACCATTTACAAACATGAGAAAGGATCATCCTTCTCAAAAGGAAAAGGTGCAATTACAAAGCAATTACAAGTCATGAACTTTGTTAAGGAAGGAAGCTATAGAAGTAAAAAGGAATAAGAAAATCAAATGACAGATTTCTCAAGCCAAAATAAAATCAAGAATGGAAACACCTTCAATGGCTATTTCTTTTCTTGTCATAGCTTTGGCCATAAAGCAATGGACTACAAGAAACTAGAGGAAGGATATACACGAAAATCCAAAAACTCAGTTAGATGTTGGAGATGTAATTTTGTTGGGCACACAACAAAATTTTGTCATACAATGAGATGTTACAATTGTGATAGGTTTGGGAACAAATCCCAAAGCTACAGGATTTCAAAAAGTCAATCCTTAAATAAGTCATTCAAGTCAGTGACAAAACCTAATAAAACTTGGAAGAGTAAAGGATATGAAAAATCTCCAAAAACACAATTAGAAAGAGAAGATCCAAAAAGAAGAATATCTCATCGAAATATATGGAGAAGAAAATTTGAAGGAGAAAGAAAGAAAGATGATATTACATATGAAAATGAAGAAATCAATAATACGAACATGATGGGTGAAGGTCCTAATAAAGAATGTGAATTTCAATATGAAATAAATCAAGCCCAAGAAAAGGAAGTGCCTATGGAAGAATATGGGACAATATCAAATTCTGACGATGTCATAAATTGTTAGTTAAAGAAAGAAAATACAAAAGGAAGTTTAAATTGGTTTCTACAAAATCAAAAGATTATGCCAAGAGTTTTTAAAATTAACATATGGAAAATATTGACTATCTATTGATTAGTGGTCAAAAGAAAAATCATTGGTAGGGTTAGTTGTAGAATACAAGAAGAGGAAAAATAAAGGTAGCAAATAAGTTCAAGGAGTATCATTCAACAAAGATCAATTGATAACAAAATTGGTATTTAAATCAATTGGTATCATGCCTCAATTGATATTCCTTTGAAATATCAAAGAAGAATAAGAAGCAAATCAAAAAGATCAGTAAGATTCTTACTCTTGTTCTATTTGACAAAGGAAAGTCAGTAAAAACTCAAGAGGATTATTTTGGTTATTAATAAGAAAGTAATTAGATTAAGTTTTGAAAGACTTGATAACTACAAATGGGTATCACTACAAGTTGGTATCAAGAATACTACTTATTTGAACACAAATATTCTAATGGACTGAGATAAATAGTTAGTAAATTGACAGGGGAAGAGATCTTGTCAGAAAGAGCTACCCCTTCAGAAACAAAGGGGGGAGAGTAGTCAGAGACAGAGAGAGCATATTGACAGGGGGAGTCATTCAGTTATGGAAGGCAGAGCATGATTGCAAGGGAAGTTACCCAAGTTCATATTCTGGCCAATGACATGCAGACAGACATATGTTGATCATAAGGGGAGCAACCCTTTGCCATTGATGTCAAAGGGGGAGAGTAACTTCATAAGATAAAAGCATCATCACAGGGGGAGTTTGATTATGAAGTTAGTGTGTTTCCCTCAATGACAAAGGGGGAGATTGTTGGACATATTGTCTTTAATATGTTGTCATTGATGTCAACAGTCGATGTCATTGTGATGTGATGATAAGTTGTTATGATGAATTGTCATTGATAAGTTATCATTAATGAATTGTCATTGATGTCAACAATATAACAGTTAGCAGAGAATGAAAATGTCAAAAAATATGCAGAGAATGGAAATGTCAAACAATACGCAGAGATTCAAGCCTAGAAGCAAGGAAATTAATCAAAGATTAGAAGGAAGAGTGCATTGTAGAAATGTTGTCGGGATCGAAATCCCCACAGGAAAACTCCAAAGGATTCAAGAAAGAATCCTACTCATTGAGATAGTTTTAAGGATTAGTTGCACATAAATACATAACATGAGGTGCAGAGGAATCAATGTACAACAGAAGTAACGAAGCACAAGGTATTAAAAGATCAGGAGAAATAACGATGAATAGATCAGAAGAAACATTGTTAGATAGAGGTGAAGTCATAATTTTGAAGAATTATGTCTGGACCATCAGATATGGGAGTTACAAGAGAAGGATCGTTGGAGGATTGGTCAATGATTAGATCAAGTGCTAGATCAAGGGTAGGGATTGATTGCGGAGCACGAAGGGAGAATTAAACAACGTGTTAATTCCAATCCTGCAATTAGTCTAGACTGTCGATCGTCACCCGCCAATAGATCTGTGGTTGGCATCAGTTCCACTACCAATTAGTAGTTTCCATTGTAGAGCTCGATGATAGTTTTAAACGTCGTGCTAGTTGGGACCCTACAATCATCCCTGATCGTTGATCTACTCCGGGAGCATTCTTGACCATTGGATCAAGTTGAGTGGAAGGATATGATAAGCAAGGCAAAAGGCTTGAGATCCCGAATACCCGAATTTTCGATAGTCGTTGGATTGAGTTAATCTTTTCTGGGTTAAAGAAGGACCATCAGATCTAAAGCAGGAGCTTTAGAATGTTTCTCATCTGTTAGATCAATATTTGATCTAGAGTTAAGTATTAGTCATTGATCTAGAATAGAAAAGGGGAACCGTTAGATCAACAGTGGTCAACTTCGGCAGAAAAAGGGTTAAGAACAAGTAAGATTACCTGAAGGCCGAAGTCCTAGAGTGGACATGAATCGTCCGATCCGAGGAAGACTTCGGATAATATATCGATCATTAGATCGAGTAAAGTGGAAGGATAGTGTAAGCCACAAATGTTCTGAAGAGGACACGAGTCGTCCGATCTGAGAAATATTTCGGGAGTCATATTGACCGTCTGATCTATATAAAGTGGAAGGATAGGATAAGAAAAGACGAAGGCCAGAGCCCTGAAGTCCCGAAGTAAATGAGGAACATCGGATATAGACAATACATGATGGTCATTGGATCAGAATAGTGGTCAACTTCGATGTTGACCACTTTGGAGAAAAAGGATTCAGAACATATGAGTTGACCCGAAGGCCAAAGTTTCAAAGTCACTCTCAACCGTCGATCTGAGATACATTTCGAAAGTTAGGACAACCATTAGATCCTGGAGAAGAACATGTGCCACATGAGGAGATCCATGTCAGCAAGGACATGTGGTGCAATCAGATGATGACAAGTGTCAAAGTGCATTTGGTATTTCAGGTCTGCGTAAGTCATGAATCTAAGTGACATGTGGCAACCACTTAGTCAGTGCCATGTCAACAAGTGACATCAACAATTTATGTCACTCTGAGAGTTTGTACTTATGGAGTTTCACCACCAGCAAATACCCGAAGTCCCCAAGTTCTGAAATGAACAAGAACCATTCATCGTGCAAATAAAATCCAACCGTTCGATCTACTTCGATGAAATGAACTCTGGAAGATTGAAGGACTGTGAAGGAGAAATCACCTGAAGCACTGAAGGCCGAAGTCAACGCTAACTGTTGATCTACTTCGGGAGCGTTCCCAACCAATGATCAAGTGTAGTGGAAGGATAGCATAAGTGGAGGTGTAAATCTACAGCAAGTGGTCACCACTGCTTTATGACTCATTTAATAGGTAATCACTTCGGAGGAATTGCTACTCCAGAATTCAGGAGCCACGAATAGCCGAAGTTCCGAAGTAAATGAGAACCATCCATTGTGACATTAAAACGTGACCGTCAATCGTGACAAGTGATCAAGCACTTCTTTATCTTAGCACCTGGTCACCACCTGCGGTCGTATGGAATAAAGAAACAAAAGGAAAAGAAGTGGCAACACTTAAATCAATAAGCCCGTGGTTTTGTACACATGGTCATATGTAAATGGTTTGAAGAACGCGCCTCATACAGATTTAATTCGATAGAGAGTTAACACTAGAACAATATATAGAATCGATAAAAGATCAAATATGATCTGTTGGTGAACTGAGAACACATCAGAGGCATGAGTACGATATGATGAGTCGATCCATGTCTATGATCAACTCATGAATACAAAAGAACCGACACACAATCATGATTAAAAGAGAGTTAATTCATGAGCATTATGAATAAAGGATAAAAGGAAAAATGATATTATTTAAAGACTAGTATTATCATTTAAATGAAAATGTACAATGGTTCAAATATCAAAAGACACAATGATTCAAATTCACACCAGTTGGAAGACTATATAAACAAGAAAGAATGGTGAGAAGAAGATGTAGTTGAATTTGTTGAAGTATATATATTTATATATCATGGATTGAATGAAGGTTCATTCTATCAGGTTGGTGCCTATTTACAAGCTGGGTCTTGTATGAGGATTGGATTCCTCACATCTCAGTTGGATCTAATATCAACAAGCTGGGACTTGTTATGAGGATTGGATTCCTCATTTCTCAGTTGGATCTGAGAACTACAAGTTGGGTCTTGTAACAAAGAGTTGGGTCTCTCATAATTGTATGAAGATGAAATTCGAAGATTGATCTTATGTATTCATTCAAGTTAAATAAATAAATAAAGTATTTATTCTTTTATATATATTATTGAGAAAATGAAATAAATATTTGTTTTTCAGTTAATTTGTGAAAAGTGAAAATTGTCCAAAGTTTTGTGACACTGATTCACTCGCCCCCCCTCTCAGTGTCAAGTATCCATTTCAACAATTACATAATAGGTTTAAGCATAGTGCATGTGAGGTTTACCAGTATTGCAACAAGATCCACAGCTTGCGACCTAACCCTTAGTTACATCTCAACATTGACTCCATCCGAGCTTTGTAGCTCTCAACAATACAAAACCTCAGACTCAAAAAGGACTCTCCAAAATTAAGTTCTCTCTCTCAAAAAGGACACCAAAAGATGATATCCCAATTTTCGTCATACATCTTCTATTTATACTACAAAATGTGGGTAAAAACCCTTACATTGACAAAAAACCTAACCCTAAGTGGACTCCACTTTCCCACATTCCAAGTTCCTTCCACGTAGTTGTTCTTCATCCTTGCTTTGACTTCCTTATTTCTCGATGTGCTGCTTCCTTTGTCCTTTGTAATTCTTTATATTTCTTCTTTTCTGGCGCGTGTTGCTTCCTTTGGTCCATTCTGCGCTTAACTCCAAAAAATTCCTACTCCAACATAAGGACATTGATCCCAAGTCAATAAAGCTTCAAGAGAAGGTGAATAAACGAGAGCTGTCAGATATAGTTGATAAATTTTTGGTATAACCATAGTTGTCAGATTGAACCATTAAAACCTCATCCATTCAATTGGGTTGATGAGATCTATGGTCATTTGGCATTGACCATTCTGAGGATAAATGATTTTGAAATAGGTGGAATCCTCAAAGTTCAAAACCACGAATTAACATAGGTCCTTGATCAAAGTCTAACATAACTTTATAAAGGTTTAGGGCTCTATAACTTCGCCAGTTTGATGACTATTGAAGATAAGGCAGAGGTACGAAGCTACGAAGTTTTGAAGCCCCAAAATCCCACCAACCATCTAGATCAAGGAGGAACTTTGGGTGAATTATTGACCGTCCGATCGAGTATAGTGGAAGGACAGGGTAAGCCACAAATCCTTGGAGTTCCCAGGCCTTGAAATACAACCAACTATCAGATCAAGGAGGAACTTTAGGTGAATTCTCGACCTTTCGATCGAGTATAGTGGAAGGACCGGGTTAGCCACAAATTATTGGAGTCTCGAAGTGCCAAAGCCTTGACATCCAGCCAACCATCGGATCAAAGAGGAACTTCGGGTGAATTCTTTACCTTCCGATTGAGAATAGTGGAAGGATAGGGCAAGACACAATATCCCAAATTCCCATAGTAACAAAAGCACACTATTGATTTAATATCCCCTTGAGTCTTTTCTCAACCGTTAGATCAAGAAGTGGAAGGATGGCGTAAGCACTTCCACAGGTATAACTCCAGGGGGGTTGAATGACTTTAGAGTTTTAATATTCTAAAGTCCTGGAGTGTCGAAGCCCCAAAATAAATAAGTATTGTACATATCAATGCTTGATTAAGTCATAGCCATTGGATTAAGCTAGTGGAAGGATAGTGTATGCAGAGGTGTTAACCAAGAGTAAGCGGTCATCGTCACTTTATGACCACTTTGGCATGTATAACTCTGGGGGAGTTGAACAACTTGAGAGTTGTAATATTCTAGAGTCTCAGAGTGTCGAAGTCTCGAAATAAATAAGGAACGTCCATATCAACACATGATTAAGTCATGATTGTTGATTTCATTGAATCCTCCAGATGAGATAGGATCGTCCAGTCAATGAGATATTAAATCTAAATCGTTTGATATACTAGTGCACATAATATAATTACTTCAGCGAAGTGTACTTTGGGAAGTATTACTCCAAAATAATGTAATAATTCTGAAGTCTGGAGGACCTAGTTCCAACACCGGTCTCATGATAAGGTAAAGGTATTGATTGGTGCGGAGGGCATAGAAGTAAACAATCCCACAGACATTTTTGAACGAGGTCCTATGTAGAATAATAAATAGAAAATAACTAAAGCAACATCAGTTAGAGTGGATAAGCCCATGGTTTTGAGCCCGCAGTCACAAGGAAAGTGGATTGAAGGAAGCGCCTATGCAAAATTTGAATTCTATACCAGTTTAATGGGCCTGTGGAATACTTTGACAAGATGGGCACACAACCATTCCGTTGTTGCTACAAGATCCTATTTGCACATGAAGGGATAAAATACAAACGATTGAAGTCTTTAAGTTAAATAAATTATTAACAACATTATTGTTAAAATTAAATGAAGAGGTGTAATGTTTCACTGTCAAAATATATAGTGGTTCAATCTTATACATACTGAAATACTATATAAACTAGAAATTGTGGTGAAAAGAAAGTTTCTCTATGGTCTAAATAAGAAGATCAAAATCAAGTGCAGAGTCCAAGGAAGAGAAACGAAGATACTTATGAAGTGAGGGTGAAAGGAAGGAGCAAGGAAGGATTAATATCCTTTTCTAATTAAAGTTTAAATAAAGGGAGTTGGTTCTTCCTAGGGTTGGCTCCCTAAAATAATTATTTTGGTGCTTCCTAGGGTTGGAGCCCTGAAACAAGGGAGTTGGTGATTCCTAGGGTTGGTGCCCTAAAACAAGGGAGTTGGTGTTGTTAGAAACATAGGTGTGCTCGTTTAACAATAGACAATATAACAATATTGTCACCCAACCATAGGATGAAGCCACCCCCGAGCACCTTAACCTTGACAGAGAATAATTCTGGAAGCAAACCTTAGGAGTAATAGCCAATAAAGGTAGTTTATCTCTCTCCATAGTTATCATACTAGGAAGAAAGTCCAAACCATAACCAAGAGAGAGTCAAAGCATAAAACTAAAAATACAAGTTGCAGCTGCAACTACTCTCTAGACTTGTACACAAATAAATTTATGTAGTTGCGAGCTGTGTGTGTCAAATGAGCTCTGGCATCCTGTATTTATACTGCTCCTCCTTAGCTGTTTGGGCCAACTTCTCATTTTGGAGGCTAAAAACTCAATATTAAATATTTCCTTTAGTCAACTTGTCTTCTAGGGTTATGTCCAATGCTTTAGGGTTTCTTCTTGCTTCCTAGAATATTCTATTCTTTACAAGGTTACACGTGGAGGCTAATACCTCTCGTAGCTACCATAATATCAATACTCCCTTCTTACTAGGGAGGTATTGAAAGAAATGGTCTTGAGCACAAACATACCATTCAATCGGTAGCATCATCATAGCCATACATGTTATCTCATGATTAGATCACGAGCACCATCATTGCTATAAGTATCATCTGATAACATAAACTTCATCATCTCTCGAAGCCATACTCCATCTGAGTAATCATGCATGATGTTGAATAATTCACTCACTCCATAGAGTGATACAAGAACCATTCTTCTAATCTGGACATATTTCCTAGAAGAATAACTATTCCAGTAGATGTTGGAAGCCACGCCATGGGCTACAAGGACTATTCTTCTAATCCATACATACGTCCTAGAAGAATAAATGTCCTAGACCATTTTCCATTTGGAGAATGTATGTCCATCAACACACGGACTATCCATCTAGCAGATAATAATTTTCAACACTACTGCTAGTCTACATGGAAATAAGAACAATGTCATTCAATAGAACACAACTGTGTCTATCCATAGTAGTACACAATTACTATCCAATGGTACACAACCACACCAAGTAGCACACAACTACTTAATCAATGACACATAGTCACAACCAGTGGGACACATCCACCACAGTAGCATACATCTATTGTCCAAAGACATACAATCTCCATAACAATCATATCATTTGATATCAACTTGCATAAAACAATATCATGATATAAACTGAGTCATATGGGCCATTATTCCACTCACATATGTGAGATCTGGAAGAAAATCTACCCTCTGAATGTAAAACATTAGCCATGGGCTATATGGACTATTCTTCTCAAGCATAGAAGAATAACTGTCCCTAATTTCTGAGCCTAGACCATTCACCTAAATGGGCCATTCCTCTGGCACTAGTCATAGTGCAACCTCGAGAGAATGAGTCTGCCCTAGGGAATTCATGTCCCTGATTGCTAAACCTGGACCATTCACCTAACTGGGTCATTCCTCTAGAACTAATCATAGTGCAACCTAGATAGAATGAGTCTGCCCTAGGGAATGGCTGTCCTGACCATTTCCTAATGGAAATGAGTTTCCTGCACCAACCTCCAAAATGTACCATTCTTTGAAACTGCTCACAATTGTGAAATTCAAAAGAATGATTGCCCGACGAGGTGGACCATTCTACTTGACCACTACTCAGAGTGACTACCAAGAAGAATGATTGTCATAGATCATTCCCCCACACTGGCCACAAGGGGAATCTCTGTCTATGGTACATCAACAATCTATTAGAACATTTTCATTACGGAATGAATGTTCGATATGGACCATTTTCCGAACTAGAAAATGCCCGTCCGTAAAAAATATCAAACCACTTTCCAAACTAGAAAGGAATTGCTCATCCTCGATGATTTTTCAAACTGAAAAATGACTGTCCATAAATCAATAACATGTAGGTGCTCCCTCCCAACCTGGGAGTAATCTCTTCATTTTTCCATAAAAAATTTGTTTCCACGAGCCCCAACTTGTCTCTTGAGTATGAAAACTTTTCATCTTGGGCAGAGGATTTACCAAAATATCTGCTATCTTCTCATTTGTGGAGATATATTGGAGAACCACTTCTCTTTTCTGGACTTCATCACGGAGAATATAATTCTTGATCTCCATGTACTTCGGTCTGTCATGGAACACTGGTTTTCTCTGAAGGCTTCATATAGCTCTGATCATTACAATATATCATGGTCAAATTCAACACTTTTGTTTCCTGCTAGCTCATAACATCACGGCAAGGCTCAAACCGAAACATATCCAAGTAACACTTCTTCTGTCATCATGAGAGTTTGCCATGGATTAGAAATCCATCATCTGAGACTTCTGAGTAACTATTCTGATACACCATCTCTGTCATAGAAATTTTTCACCACGTTTCTGATGTATATGAGATACTCTGCATCAGGTTGTTTGAATCCATACAAGGTTTTCTTATATCTACATACATGAGTCTCTTTTTGGTATAAGCTTCTTTCTCACTTGCTTTATTGGGAAGAACACTATTTTACATGTAAATTCCAATCCATGGATACTACAAGAGGTATATCTGGCTTGGAAAGGATGAGGCCAATCCTTGTCTTCCATGCTTTGAAGTTAGAATCCCCTTCTAACTTGTTTTTTGACTTCATAGAGTAAGTCATGACTGCTTTGACTTGGTCAACCTTTGACTTTGACCAAAAACTCAAACTTGACGTCTTATCTTGTTGAGAGTACCAGGAGGTGTGCTAGGTTAGGGTGCACTAGGTTATTTAGAAATTAGGTCAATCTTTTCACTTAAGGTGCCTCGAGGAGAGAGTTAGGGTTTCGTTGTTGCAACAAAAACATTGACTGCAACTGCAACTGTAATTGAGCAAATCCTCCCAATATATCTTCCAGTGGTTAGACTGTCCAAAGATAGAGTGGGGCCATAACCTATTAGAAAAATAGGTGTGCTCGTTTAACCATAGACAATATAGAAATATTGTCACCCAACCATAGGCCAAAGCCACCCCCGAGCACCTTAACCTTGACAGAGAATAATTCTAGAAGCAAACCCTAGGCCTAATAGCCAATCAAGGTACTGTATCACTCTCTAGAGTTAGCATACAAGATAGAAAGTCAAAACCATAACCAAGAGAGAGTCCAAGCCTAAAATCGAAAATACAAGTTGCAATAGCTACAATTGCAACTACTCTCTAGACTTGCGCACAACTAAATTTATACAGTTGTGAGCTGTATGTGTCAAATGAGCTCTGGTGTCCTGTATTTATACTACTCATCCTTAGTTGTCTGGGATAACTTCTCATTATGGAGGCTAAAAAATCAATATTAAATATTTCCTTTAGTTGACTTGTCTTCTAGGGTTATGTCCAATGCTTCAGGGTTTCTTCTTGCTTCCCAAAATATTCTATTCTTGTCAGGGTTACATGTGGAGGTTAATACCTCCCGCAGCTACCATAATATCATCAGGTGCTTCCTAGGTTTGGAGCCTTGAAACAAGGGATTTGGTGCTTCCTAGGGTTGGAGCCTTGAAAAAAGGGAGATGGTGCTTCCTAGGGTTGGTGCCCTGAAACAAGGGTATTGGTGTCTCCTAGAGTTGGTGCTCTAAACTCAATAATTTTTATAAAAACTTGTAGTTTTTATTTTTATTTTATATTTATTGAAGTTCTTACTCATCAATAAACTTAATAAATAATTATTTAAAAGATATAAATACTAATTCACCCCCCCTCTCAGAATTGAACTACATTCAAACAATTGGTATCAGAGCAGGTTCCTTCAGCACAACCTAATAAGTGGAAGTTATATTTTGCATAATCCATTGGATCAACAAGAGGGAACATCTTCCAACATAGCACCGCTGCTCAAAGGGGATGATTATGCATTTTGGAGTGTGAGGATGAAAAGCTATCTAATTTCCTTGTGGTGTGATATTTGGAAATATGTATAAGATGGCTACACTGCACCTTCTACTACCATAGACACAGATGGAAATAATATTTGTAATGACAATGCAAGATCATCCAATGGCATCCTGGGAGGATTGGCCAGCCCTATATTTTTGAAATTAATGCATTGTAAGTTAGAAAAATAAATATGGGACAAACTAAAGGTCATATATGAAGGGGATAGCAAGGTCAAATAGGCCAAACTAAAAACCTACAAAACACAATTTGAAAACTTAAAAATGAAGGAAGAAGAGAACATAGAATAATATCTTGAGAGAGTGGATGAAGTGACCAATTCAATTAGAGAATTAGGATAAGAACTCAAATATCAACCCATTGTCCAAAATATATTGAGATCATTACCTATGAGGTTTGATGCCAAGATTTCTACCCTTGAAAACATACCAGACCTTGATAAGCTCACAGTGGATGAATTACATGGGATCCTCATAGCATATGAGATGAGAGTAGGGAAAGAGACCAAAAAAAGGACAAACAACTTTCAAGACATCAAAATCAAAAAGGAATCAGGAGCATATTTCTAATGAAGATCAGTCAGACATATTAGATGTAGAAGAGGCCAACTTTATAAAGAAACTCCAAAAAGGATATGGAAAATATAAAGGAAATTTACCCTTCAAATGTTTCAATTGTGGCATAATTAGACACTTTGCTAACAAATGTCCCTATCCCAAAAAGGAGACTAGTGACGATGAAGAAGTGTACAACCAAAAAGACCATAACAGGGATAAAGATCAATACAAGAAGAAATTTTATAAGAAAAAGAAAAACCTCTACTCCAAAGAAGGCAACAGTTCTTCACACATGAGTGAGGATGATGGAGATATTCTATTTATGGGAATGAAAAATAATGATGTTGATAATAATGAAGCAAATTCTAAATATAAAAGAGAAGGAAACCTTGGAGAATAATTTATCAGTGCACTTGAAGAAATAAGAAAGTATAAAAAGAAGAATAAATCATTAAGAGAACAACTGTCAGAATATGAAGAAGAAAAAAAGTCAAGAGAAAGAGAAGTGTCAAAGACCATCAAAGAAACAAGGAAAGTCACCAATGATTTGAAGACTCAACTCTAGGAATCCAAAAGAATTAAAGAAGTCATTTTAAAACAACTCAATGATAGGGAACAAGATTGTGAAAAGATAGAGACTGAAATTGTCCTACTAAAAAGAGAAATTGAAAAACAAAAGACGCAATCAAGATATGAAAAAAATTCCAAAAACTTGAATGATATTCTTAACAATCAAAGATCACCAAGCAGTAAGATAGGGCTGGGCTATGACTTGTAACAACACCCAACCACCTAGGCTAAGTCACATCTCTGATACTTCTCTTACCATCAGCTCTGATGTCATAGTGTAGCATCCCCAACCACCTGCTGGGCTATGCCACAGAAAATTCTCCGACTATATACAAATTTTTAAACATAAACAAACACTCTAAGCAGATGCCCAGAATCATGTGAAATAAAAGTAAAAATACACAAACAACCCACACAAGAAAACCCCATGAAATTAAACACTTAAAAAATAATGCACAATGTAATTTAACACACAATTGATACTTATCTTTGATAAAAGACCACCAACTGAGTGTAGACATTCCATGATACTCCTAGCCTTACACCACACTTCTCATAACTCCTATCAATGGGTCACCCCCGAGATGGGACTAAAATCCACCTAGGTAAAGGGATTCCTAGTCAGGATGATGTATCTCAGACAACAGGAAAAACTCCATCAGGTGCCAACTCAAACTAACAACCTACAGTCTCTCATTCCCCACATGCCTATCCCACCCCATGAAGTGTGCCCCTTATCTTCTCAATAATCCTTCGACTGCCCCAATTCCCTTCCAGGGATTCAACAACATGCCAGAAAGGAAGTTTCATAGCACTATATTTGCAGCTGGGCTCCCTCAGGAAATCAATGCCCATCAATTCTCTCACTTGGAGAGTGTTTCTCACAAGCCTAATAACTGACGCAACCCTCCTAACCTGCAGGTTAGAAGTCCACGTACACAAGATTGTTCTTCTTCCACTAGCCCGAAGAGCTCTCGACAATTGGCTCTTCTATTTCCCTTTCAGGAAAATCTGCACCCACAACAAAACCTCGTGGAATTCCCCCTTCACATTTCGGGAGATCGGACTTCGCGATTTCGAGAATCCTGTAATCAAGTGTCTTATCCCTCAGACCCCCGAAACCCAAATTACCGAACTCTGATGTTTGGTCACCAAAATAAATCAATGGCTGTGATTTCCCACTTGATCCAACGGTCAACGTGATTTTCGCGTATCGGGAGTTCAAGACTCTCGATACCAAAATCTCTTGTCGACGCGAATGCTGAATTCCCGAACTCCGAAGCTCCGAGATGCCAACGTGACAATCTCTGCCTTTCACATGAAATCTCCCCTTTCACATTTCAGGGATTTGATCCGCCAAAGTCTTGGCCTCCTCTCGCCCTTTCAAACCCCAAAATGCCGAAACGCTTGGATTCCAACACGTGTCCAAATCTTGACCCCACAATGGAACCTTCCGCCTTGTCGGATTATTGGACTTCACAGTTTTGCGAATCCAAATGACGAAGTTTCGGTCTTTCCACCCACGAAGCCCCGAAATGGAATTTCGCGAGTAAATCCAACAATCCTCGTTGGCGTGAATCTACAACCCTCTCTCTCCTGAGCTTTTTCTTGCAGAAAACGACCACTGAAACCTCCTTACTCCTCTGCGAGAGCTGGCTCACGGGATTTCGTGAATTCTCCACGGAGAATTCCGACCGTCTGTTCTCCCTTCTGAGAACTTCTGCAAATTTGATAAAGTGGTTTTCCACGGAACTTAACTGTCTGGAACGCAACCTTGTGACGCCTCCAGACACCAACCTTCTATGCTTTTCTTTGACGACTGTGAAGAATCTATCCCTCCTGAACTCTCTCCAACTCCGAGTCTTAAATAAGACTCCTGCACGCACTCCTTGCGGCAAATCCTTCAATTACTTCAAAGAATTGAAGTCCTTCGACTCTGCGCACTCCCTGCAGCAGTAGTCCTTCAACAATTTCTCAGGTTCGCAAACTATGAGACTTTACTCGGCCCGCGCACACTTTGCACGACTCCTGTGCTTAGCTGCACTTCTGAGGGAATGAGAACAAAAGCTATCTTATCTGAGATTTTAGAGACAAACCTCTGAACCCTTTGTCAATGCACTCCTTGCAGACAATTCAATTGCACTCCTTGCAGGAACTCTTGCTCGATAGAGAAACAATTGAAACTCATTTCCCTTACCCTCTCTCTCTCTCCGATTTCAGACATTTAACAAGAAATCATACACACATAGCATAAACAACAAATGCATGACAGAAAGAGTATAACATTCATGAGAATAACATTCAACAATACATACACAGAGAGTATCACAACACCATGAATCTGAATCAAAGCTTTTTGTATTAATCCAGAACTTCTGTACATGGAATTCTTCTACACAGCTCCCTGCTTCTTCTCTTCTCTGCTCTATGCTCATAATCATCTTAACAACAAATACAACTATACAATGAGGGTGTCTATATCCCGTTTCCCTCTTGCACTCTAAAACTATCTAATCTAAGCATTAAATTCTATCTACCTACATTAACTTTGCATAAATGCCTCTATCTACTTTAGACGAGAGCGGGACGCTCAAGGTCTGATTACAATGCTCCTCCATAAATGTGAGTACGCCTCTATTAACTATCCCATTAATTATATGGCGCTTTCAAACTTCAAAACATTTCAACAAGAAATGTGTTGGTGCTTGTCCAGCTGTCCTCCACATCTACGCGTGCTTTCTACCTACTGGCGATGCTCCTGCATCAATAACCCTCCTCTTCAATCCCATGGGCTTGACAACCTGCCTCTTCAATCCCATGGGCATGACAATCCGCTTCTTCAGTCCAAATCTTAAATAAACCAGGTACATGTATAGGTAATGGAAGCAACAACATTCAGGTTAGGTGCAGGTGATGGAAACAATAGCCTTTGCGTAAGGTACATGTGCTCTTCTCATAACATGAAGAGTACAAGTTACTATTGAAGGAGTGCATGCAAGATGGAGAGGTTAGAATGTTGGAGAGAATGGAATGAATGCCAGAATGAATGGCTCATACACTAAGCCCAAACTCTTTGTAAACATGTCCCAAATTGGACACTTGTCAGGTTGAGAGCCAATTTGGCCCACTTGTCCCCATCCTTAGAACTTAGGATAAAATAATTATCCACACCTTAGTCTTTAGGAATAATATTATAATATTCCCTTGGAATTAATCCTTCTAGCTTAGCCCCTTCCTAGGATCTTATCCCCCCCCCCTTTCCCTTCCTAGTGGATTTTAGTCCCCTATACTTTTTTTCATGGTTGGTCTACATGAAGTGATGTGTTTTTCATTTATGATATGAGTGTTTACATACACAAAAATAGGCTCATTGGCCTTTAGCATCTAGGCTCTTCGACATAGTAATCACATAAGCCTTCTAGCCTATAATAACTTGGCTCACTAGCCTATAAACCATATTTACATTTACAATTGGGGCTCAGTATTGGGGTATTACATTCCCCTCCCCTTATTTATGCATTGTTCTCCCAAGTTGCCTCCTCATGACCATACCAGGTCCATTGGACCTTTACTATATCTATGGTTCGATTCCGGAGTTGCTTGATCTTTCAGTCCAGTATGGACACCAGATGCACCTGAAAATCACCTTCTTGCTCCATCTGAATCACATTCCAATCAATAACATGATTAGCATCAAGTTTATACTTTTTGAGCAATGATACATGGAATACATTATGAATATAAATTGATGCAGGTAATGCAAGCATGTATGCTACATGCCCAATCCTCTCTAGGATTTCAAATGACCCACAATAATGAGCTTCCAACTTTGAACAATTTCCCAACTTCATAGAACTTCTATTGGCCTTCACTTTCAAGAATACATGGTCACCCACTTTAAATTCGCTGTGAGTTCTTCCCTTATCAATATAAATTTCCTGCCTATCTTGAGCAGGCTTTAAATTCTATTTTATTTTTGACATTTTCTCTTCCATTTCCTTGAGTAATTCTGGCCCAACCATTTCTCTATCTGTTGGGTTGTCCCAGCTTACCATTGTATTGCACCTTCTGCCATAAAGTGCCTCAAATGGGCTCATCTTTAGAGATTCTTGGTACCCATTGTTATAAGAAAACTCTACTAAGTGTAGGTAATCCTCCCATTTTGATGGTTTATCCATCACATACATCCTCAACATATCCTCAATTGCTTGATTCACCTTCTCTATTTGACCATCCGATTCTGGATGACAAGTTGTGATAAAATTCAAATTTGTTCCAAATCCTTTAAATAATTCTTTCCAAAAATTTGATGTAAATTTTGGATCTCTATTAGATACAATTGTCTTGGGTATCCCATGCAGTCGAGCAATTTCTCTCATATAAATATCAACAACATTGGTTTCCTTGTGAGTGATTTTTACTAGAATAAAATGGGCAGCTTTAGTAATCTTATCCACCACTACCATGGTATAATCATGATGTTTGTTTGTTCTAGGAAGTTTGGTGATGAAATCCATTATTACAACTTCCCATTTCCACTCAGGAATGGGTAATGGTTGTATCAAACCAGTTGGGTGTCAATGCTCAACATTGACGCTCCAAACATTTGGCAATACAATCAACAACTTCTTTCTTCATGCCTAGCCAATAATATTGGCTCTTGATAGTTGCAATTGTTTTCTGATACCCTGGGTGCCTAGCATAAGGTACATTATGCATTTCTTTCAATATCAGGTTTTTCTATTCCTCAGAATTTGGTACATAAATTATGCTTCTGTACATGATAATTTCATCATTTCCTAGCTTGTAGTCTTCAATTTTCTGCTGCAAATTACCTTGTTGTAATTTGGTTATTAATTCCATGTATTGCAAATATGATTTTGCAGCCTCTAAGATTATGTCCTTTAAATCTGATTGGTACATGCTAATAGCTGTAGCATGCAACTCATGCACCTTTCTACTAAGTGTATCAACTATCTTGTTCTCTTTCCCTTTGATATGCTTTATATCAAAGTCATATTCACTGAGAAATTCTAACCATCTGCTTTGCCTGGAATTTATAGTTGGTTGTTCAAATAAATATTTCAGACCATTATGGTTTGTCCTTTACTCGAACCTTTTCCCCATGAGGTATTTCCTCCACATCTTCAAGGCATGCACTATGGCTTCCAACTCCAAATCATGAGTAACATAGTGCCTTTCATGCTCCTTCAACTTCCTTGATTCATAACATAGAACATATGCATTTTGACTGAGGACTCCACCAAGTCTTTCTTTACATGCATCAGTGCTTACAATGAAGTCTTCATTTGGATCAAGAATCCTTAGTATTGGAGCACTAGTTAATAAATGCTTCAATTGTTGGAAATTCTTTTCACACTCCAATGTCCACTGAAACTTCACTCCCTTCTTTTGCAAGGAAGTGATCGGGTGTGAAATCTTTGAGAATCCTTCAATAAATATTTTGTAGTATCCCAAAAGGCCCATGAATGATCTAACCTCTTTCACATTCTTTGTTGTTGACCATCCTCTAATGTCCTCAATATTTTTAGGATCCATTGTTATCCCTTCCTCTAATATGATATGTCTCAAATAACAAATTTTCTTTTGGTAAAATGAGCACTTGCTCAATTTGTCATACAACTGATTCTCCCTTAATACCTGTAGTACCATCCTAAAGTGTTGTTCATGCTCTTCCCACAACTTAGAATATATAAGAATGTCATCTAAAAATACAATGACAAACTTATCTAAACATTCTCTGAAAATACCATTCATTAAACACATGAAGACACATGGTGCATTTGATAACCCAAATGGCACCACTGTGAACTCATAATGCCCATACCTTGTTATGAAATCAGTCTTGTTGATGTCTTATTCTTGAATTCTTACCTGATGATAACCTGGATTGAGATCAATCTTGGATAAGATTTTTTCATTCTTCAATTGATCAAAGAGGTCAACGATTCTTGGCAAATGATACTTATTCTTTACAGTTACCTTGTTCAACTGCCTGAAGTCAATACAAAGTCTCAATGTTCCATCCTTCTTCTTCAAAAATAATATTGGAGCACCCCAAGGTGACACACTTGGGCGTATATACTCCGTCTTCAGAATCTCTTCAAGTTGCATTCACAATTCCTTTAATTTTGGTGTACTCATCATGTAAGGGGTCTTGGATACGAGAGTTTCTCCAAGCATCACATTGATGGAGAAATCAATGTCTCTTTTAGGGGGTAATCCTGGTACTTCTTTAAATACATCCTCTAACTATTTTAGGACTGCATAATCTTCAATATTTGACACCTTAGCTTTATGTGTCTCTTCCATATGAGCTGCAAATATTTGACACCCTTTTCTGTAACTTTTCTTCAGCTGCAATGCTGAATTTCTCTGACCGTTACTTCCCTAGGAATTCCCTGTACCATCCTTAGGTTTCCTTCCACATCCCAGCAAGTGAATGCCTTCTTATAAAAATCTATAATAACATGGTGTTGTTCCAACCAATCCATACCAATTAGATAGTCATAGGAACCTAAAGGAAAGATGTTCAAATCTTCCCTGGTGCTCATTCCATTCATGTTCATTGGACATGACTTAACCATCTCGTTAATTTTTCTTTTGGCTCCGGTAGCCAGCTGCACCAACCACAATTTTCCATGCTTTCTTCTTGACAAATGCAATCTTTACACCATCTTAGGATCTATATAAATATGACTCGCTCCTGAATCAATTAAAATAACAATCGTTTGGTTGTTGATCATACCTTCCACTTCAATCATATGTAACTAAAACTCAACTTGCTTGTTGTCCAGGGATGCATAGATCCTAGGTACATTTCTTCCCATGTCCTCCACTATTTCAACTTGCTGTACATTGTGAAAAGTCCTCACTTTTTCACCTCTGTGAGGACAATCTTTATACATATGACTCCCTTACAACCCCAACATTGAATAGGTGGATTCCTTGGCCTTTCCCCCCCTGTCTCAATCATTTTGGGTTCTCTAGAAGCTAGTTGTCCATGAGGATTATTTCTAAATAATGGTGGCTTAAGAGTCCCCTTCCTCTGTTCCATCTTGTACTTCCTCTTGTCTTGCCAAGATTTTTGGAAAGAAGGTCTTCCTTTATTTTGATCATAAAGACATTTAGCTTGCCTTATGGTCTCCTCCAATGTTTTTGGATCATCATATTGTATCTTGTCACCGATGAATGATGGAAATCCACCCAAATATATCTGAATCATAATTGTCTCATCCTTGATGAAAGAAACATACTTTAGCAGTTCTAAAAACCTTCTTTCATATTCATCTATGGTCATACTCCCAAGATTGAGTTCAAAGAACTCCTTCATTTTTTTGTCATAGTATCTCTTAGTCAAGTACTTATTTTGAAAATACTTCTTGAATTCCTTCCAAGTAACATTTTTCTCTTTAATGTGTTGCACTTGCACAAATTGGTCCCACCACATGGATTCCTTTCCCTTGAGCTGATAGATGAAAAATCTTCCTTCTACGTGTGAAGAGTAATTATGTAATTGAAAATACTTTCTCATGCCTAACAACCATGTCTCTTCATATTCATCCTTCTTGTGCTCATCATCAAATGTAGAAGGTTTGATTTTGTTCATTTCTCCTTGTAGCTCATCCACCCTAGACCTCTTCTTATGCTTCCTGACATGGGATGGACTTGAGATATTGTGTTCTCTCTAGTGTAATGCCTTGGGGAGTGATGGTGATGTCTGCCAACACTTCTTGTTCTTCATCTCTCATCACGAGACCTGTGACTTCCTGATTTGCTTGAGTCATTCTCCTTATCCACCTTATTTTCTATTATGTCCAAGCTCTACATTAACTTTATGTTGAAGTCCTCTTGCCCCGCCTTGGATTTCATAAGCCTTTCATTATCATCTTTATAACTTTGGACATCTTTTTGCAAAGTTTTAATGGTCTCTACCAAGTTCATGCTTTCTTACTTTCCTTCTCCATGTCCATTTGAATTTGCACCTTCATTTCCCATATGAACATACATCCCTCTGACTTCATCTTCCTGGATGTAATCCCCATGTGTATCTTCCATGATTCTACACTCTACACTAATCTTGTTCTGATCTAATTGATGTTAACTCTGCAAAATGTGCAGCGAATTAGAACTTGTTAGGCTAATTGATTTATCAATTGCATGAAATTATGAACAATTCTGGTTCAATAATGTATTTGAACTCTTTCTTCTGATTTCCTAAGAAATTGACTATCTAGATCAATTTCCTGGGTGAACAGTTATATTATACTATCCAATATCTTTCCAACCCCTGCTTCCATGCTCAAATCCAAGTTTTTAGCAGAAAGTTATGGTTATTTGAAAAATTATCATTTCTGTGAGGCAAATCCTTGTACCAGTGATCTTCTTCAGAAGAAAAATGATCTCTTAGACCCATGTTGAATCCTCTCTTAAGGTTCATAGGCTCCTATAATTTCCCTCAAATGTAGGTCTGTACAAATCTAAAACCTGCGAGCTCCTTCTCCAAGCCCCTTTTTTTCTTAACAATCAATTTTTGAGCACTAGCCCCTTTACTTTACCTCAAAACTCATGTGCCTGCGGGATAGAGCTAGGCACTTACCTAAATGGTGCTTATACAAATCTTTGGGACTCCAACACTTTGGAACTTTGGGCTTTGGAGGTTTTTCCCTCAACACACTTCAATTCCCCTGAATGTCAAATTGGCGAACTCTCGAATGGGCACTTCTCCGGAGCTTTGGGACTCTAGTGTTTTGGAAATTCAGGATTCAGAGGTTTCTCTCTTAACACACCTCAATTCCATCGAATGTCGAATTGAAGAACTCCTAAACGGGCACTTCTCTGAAGCTTTAGAGCTCTGGTGCTTTAGAACTTCAGGCTTCAGAGGTTTTTCCAACACAACACAACACTCCCTCTGAATGACGAAGTGGAGAACCCCTGAATGAGTGATTTTCCAGAGATTCATTACTCCAGTGCTTAGAAGCTTCAATATTTAGAATATTTCTTAACTCAACACTACAATTCACCCGAACGTCGAATTGGTGAACTACTCCGACACTCTCCAGCTCCAGAGCTTCATGCTTCGGAGGATCTTACAACACAACATTCCACTTCCTCCAAATGTTGAAGTGGAAAAAATCCAAAGGGTTCAAGAATCAATGGTATCTACTCCTTACTGAGATCCATGGTCAATAGGAGCTCTGGGACTGTTAGTGTCCTATAATTTGCTCAAGGGTCAAAGTCTGAATCATGTATTTGACATATATTAGGATGTTGAAGAAAATGGTGTTTGAAAGGGTAATGAAGCGGTCCTAGGGATTCTTATCATCATATCAAGTGTCAAACAATCAATCAATGATCTTTAGCCATCAATCAAAGCCAAACAATATAAGAAATTATCAAAAGGAAACTCATTGTGCAAGTTCGCTACACAAGTTTTGGAAATGATTGTTTTTGTAGTCAACTCAAAAATCACTTTCTGCCCAAATGAAAAGGAATATTTGAAAAATGAAAGAGAATTTTTTAAATAACAAGCCCATTCACAAAAACCTCTCTCAGTTTCTTAATAGGTGTCATGGTTTGGAATATTCAAATGGATCTTTACAACCTATTTTTCATATTTAAACATTTAATGATTTCCTATTTTAGTCATTATCTTTGGGTGAAAATATCGAGACATAGGAGAGGAATTTTGGAAAATGGAAAGAGATTTTTGTCAATAACAAGACAATTAACAAAAAAATCTCTCTGTTTCTTCTCAAGTGTCATGGTTTGGAATATTCGAATGGATCTTTGCAACCTATTTTTCATATTTAAACATTTAATGATTTCTTGTTTTAGTCATTATCTTTGGGCATGTAACCTGAGACGCTGAAGAGGTTTTTTGGAAAAATGAAAGTGGATTTTGTCAGGAATGAGCCCATTCACAAAAACCTCTCTCATTTTTGTAACATATATCATTATTAGAGAGATATGATGTTATATTTGACCCCTATTTTCCAGAAAATTGATTCTTATTTCCTAGCAAGCAGTTCTAAACGTGTTGCTATAATTTTGTAACCAAATCCAAATTTGGGAAGTAGTTGAGATCGACCTCCTCAGCCTTGGGAAGAGTAATATATATATATATATATATATATATATATATATATATATATATATATATATATATATATATATTTAATTCTGATTGACTAAAGAGGTTGAAAAAAATCATAGAAGAGACATCTCTTTGATCACTTGTGTAATTTTGAGTTTTAATGGAATATCAATGAGAAGTCCAGAATTAATCTTACCAGAGATTCTTGTGTGGAAGGTTTTGAGTTTTGTGTCCTCTTTGTATTTATGCATATGTTTTCTCTCATGTTTCTCCATTTTATGTTAAATTTATTCAGTTTTTAGAATCAATTTTCTAATTACAGAATTCATTTGCTATGCTCTGTTTTCATATTTGTTGAGTACTTTCATATGTTTTCCTCTGAAATGTTTTGGAATTCATCCTGTGATTGATGCTACAAAGTCATTTGGTTATAGATTTTTGTCCCTCACACATACTACAATAATTTAAATAAATCAAAACATCTATTATCTTGCCTCTTCTTCCTTGAGAATTCCACCACCAGTCACTGATAGTTCCCATTACCTTAAAATAGACTCCATGCCCAATGGATTATTTTTCACCTCTTCCATCCACCACATATTAAAGCCTTACTTCTCTTTCAGATCTGGACACTGAGCCTAATTTACAATGAGAGATCCCTCTCTGGTTTGGAAAGGCCATATTACAAGCCCAAAGTGGTCTGTGGTTACCTCCGTGGTTTCCCTCCTGCGGCTAGGGAAATTACAGAGTGATAACATTTTGGCACTGTTACCGGGAATCGAAGGTGAAATCTTCTGTGGGAAAGAACGAAATAGATCAATATTTGATTTCTAATGGTGAACTGAAATCAAACACAAAATGGTTGTATACCATTCACCTGGCAACTCCGATCAATACTTCAATCAAATTCACAGACTCCACTAGAGAATGGGCCTTACTCATAGAAACATGAAAGGACTGAGATCTAGGTATCAAAGTACAAATTTTATTCAAGATGTTTTATTTATTTCCATCAATTACCTCTTGTCCTTTCCTAAACATGTTAAAATAATTTTCCTTTACCTCCTGCATTCTAATCAAGATCATAAATATGCATTTGATTTCCCCTCTTCGAAAACTGTAAATACACATTATCTTTGTACTTTTGATTTTGGCCAAGATATTCCATTCAAATCACATGATGTACATGATAGATATGATAAACCTCAAGATACCCAAGTGTTAACACACAATTTTTGATTAGGGATGTTTTCCCTAGGAAATGGCGTTTTGGCAAAAGAAATGAAAGAAAGTGGGAAAAAAACCCACAAAATGGTTTCTATCCTAAGTCAGATGAATGATGTGACCTTTTGGCATGATGTGGTAAGAAGCGCATGGATCTGAGTGGCTGATCTTGGCTTGCTACGATCTACAGCTCAAGATCCATATCAGACCCCCCCCGACATTCTACCTTTAATGAGGAGGTCTGAGTTGGTGGTTTTTGAGCGCCGCCCCCCACTATCATGGCGCTTCCTCATTAACTCAGACCCCCCTACTCAATACCTCTTACAGCTACCCCCCCCTTCGAGTAGACCGCTTACCTCTCTCCCTTACCGCTGTCCACTCCTTCTTCCACATGTTTTCCACTAGCGCTCCCGTATTCCTGTCCCTTCCCCCCTGTCTTGTGGTTCCCTATTATCTCCCTACACCTGTTCCCCACTCCTGCTTCATGACATATTCCCCGATGTTGTCGTGTTCCCCTCCTGACTGCTCATGTCCTATTCCTTTTCCACATCACCACAACTCTTGATTATTGGCGCCCATGTGTCTCCTAGTCACCACTTTGTCGCCGCACCTTCTCACCTGGTCACCATCCTTTCATCGCTTCGTGCCGATTTCTCCAACCATCATGTCATCCTCCATGTCCACCTGCCAAGCCTCCCCTGTAAGCATCCAAATCAGATCCATATGGCAGAATGTAGAGGCTGCCAATTTCTACAGGTGCAGAGTTGACTTGGGCCTTCCCGGTCCCGAGAAAGGCAGTTATTGAAGCAGGTGGTGGCAGTTGAACGTCATTTCCACCATAAATAGAAAGCCCGAGGAAGGAATGTCAGCAAGTTGGATCCTTTGCAGGTTCGTTCTGAAGTGCTATTACATCTGATTGAATCTCACGTCTGACAGGGGATTACATGCACAATCTACCAGGAAGCATTCAAACGTAGTGCCTTCAATGCAAAGGCTCGAGCAAGCTTCTGTTGTTTTGTTTTGAGTATATAGGAGTCTTTCTCATATTTTTTTAAGGTCGATGGTTGAGATAGACTCCCGATTGTAATGTTTTGATACAACTCTAGTTCTCTGTTATGTAATAATATTTGATGCTTCTTGTTTAATCTAAGTCATCTTATTTATCCACTCTTTTTCATATGATACTGAGAGTTTCATGATTGAAGGATTCACATGAATTTATGTGACTGTGTTGCAATGGAGGTTTGATTGTAGTGTTGTTGTAGCATTCTCTTACTTTCCCAAAGTTTTAGGTCCAAGAGGATCTTGTTCTTGAAGCTTTTCTTCCTTAGGCTGCTGGAAGACCTGATGTCCATATTATACCTCTACACCTCCTCACTTGTTCTTCCCCTACTCACCCTCTATTACAACTTACTGACTGAAGTTAAATCAATACCTCACTTACTCATGCATTGTCTGGTTCATATTTCTGAGTTAAAGCGATATTTTCTTGAGTTTGCACCCATTCCACCTCTAATTTTATTTACTGTGACATAAAAACTGATGGGTACTGGGCTTACCTCTGCTGTAATCCAGAAGTGACTTATAGTGCTAACATTTCTAGTGCCATTGCCAGCAACGAATTGAATATTTTACCTGGGATTGAATGACAACAAGCTTATGATTCTGAAGGTGCATCAGATATCAGAATCACTAAGATTGCACTTGCACCTGACGACTCCATTATTCCGACTCCACTGGTTAGCTAGCTCCGAAAGGTAGACACACTAAGTCTCACCCACGACTGCCTCTAGCTATGCCTGAAGCTGATCCAAAGAAAATTATCAGAAGAGAAAAGACCCATCAAGAAGGTGCTTCGACTGCCGAACCAGGTGATTCTGGTAATTTTCATCATCCTCCCTCTGAAACTCCATTAGATGATTTACATACTCGTATTATATCTTCTGTTGGAGTTTCTAGGGCCTTGAATTTTGGGAGTCTTCCTACTATTTTCTCCTCTCCTGGCCTTGGTTTGGAAGAAGAAAGTTTTGACACTCCCGTCTCCCCTGAGGTCGTTCCCTGTCTCAGACCCAGGACCTTAGGAGATTTTCCCACTCTAGGTTTTACTATTCCTTCCCCTATTAGAGTTGTTGTAGGGGAAGCCTTTGTTTCTCCCAGTGCTACAACCTTTGTCTCAAACACCCATTTTTTCCCTCCTTCTCCCAGAACTACAGTCCCATCATCCCCTGTTCGAACTCCATCTCCTCCTAGTTTTCTTCCTGTTCACACTCCAATGGTAGGAGAAAACCCCCCCAGAAATAGAATGGATGCTATAGTAGTCACCAGATATCCCCCGCTCGTTCTACCTCAGCCTCTTAATGCTCTACCAGTGGGTGGATACCTTAAACAACTGCCTAAGTTCACAAGGGAGGGAGATATGACTGCAGAGGAGCACCTTGCAACTTTCTATAGTTATGCTGATAACTATGTCATTGTAGATGAAGATGTGTGGATGAGGATTTTTTTCCACAGTCTTGATGGAGAGGCTAGGAAATGTTTCAGGGCCCTCGCTCCTGGATCCATTGGTGGAATTGAAGCCTTAGATGATGCAT
Source organism: Picea engelmannii (assembly GCA_009831015.1). Classification (NCBI taxonomy): domain Eukaryota; kingdom Viridiplantae; phylum Streptophyta; class Pinopsida; order Pinales; family Pinaceae; genus Picea; species Picea engelmannii. The sequence goes on from ML791849.1 coordinate 245,098, forward strand.
TCTTCAGGCATTGGGGAGACAAGAAATATTTCCTCTACTACATTACAGAGTTTGAATTGTTGAAGAAGAAGGAAGGGGAATCTATTTCAGATTTTTCGAAGAGGTTCAATAAAATATATAATAATATCCCCACTGATATTAAACCCACTAAATCCTCTGCTAGAATTACTTATGCTAATGCATTTGACCCTAATTTCTGCCTCCTATTAAGAGAAATAAGAGATGCTTCCTTGGATCATATGAAAGATGCAGCCTTGGAAGTGGAATCCAGCATTTTGGCAGTGAACAAACTCAGGGGTAAGGCTGATAGAGATGGAGGAAAGGGGAGGTATGAAGTTTCAACCTCTGGTTCCTCCACTGCTCCCCCTCAAATGGATGAAGTAACCAAGTTACTAAAATCACTTTCATCCAGAATGGAGAAATTGGAGTTGGAAGGGAAGCAAACATACAAAAATCCTCAAAATGATGATAACAGAGGCAAATTTAGGAGGTCTAATAACAATGCCCCTCAGATTTTCCAAAGGGAATAGAGGAACAGAGATAGAGATGATCAAAAAATCCAGGCCCCTTTCCAAAACAAACTTGTTGCAGATAATGATGGAGAGGAGGAAGATCTCGATCCATAAATCCACTATCTTGGAGACACATCCTCTTTCCCTCACTTGACTCAATCAACATACGAGGAGTCTCTCATGGACAACCAATTAAATGAGATGAGCAAGGGGGACAAGACCAACAACAGCCCAAACATATACAACCTCAGGTCCAAAAAGAAAGATAGAAAGCCTGTCATTCCTGATCGACCTACCATAGCAGCAAATCTTGCTAAAGATGTAGCAGATAGAAGCAAAGGTAAGAAAGTTCAAACCCCCTCTCCAGTGGTTAAAACTCCGGTCCCGAAAGTGAAAGAAATTCCAAAGCCCACATCCCCTTTTAATTTCGAGTATGAAATTCAGAAAATTAGAATCCTTGAACCTCTTTTAGAGCTGGTCAAGCATGAAGATTTCAAAAGAATCCTATCTAAACTGTTGCTTCATGAACCCTCAAATCATCCCATAGACTCAATCAATTTGCAAGACAAAAGGCCAACAGTCATCTTAGGTCCGATGGTAGAAGATAGAGATGATTCATCCCCTCCCTTCTACACATCACTGAACATACATGATAAGGTGCTACATAATTGTCTGATGGATTGAGGGGCGTCTCATAATATCATGCCCAAAACTGTCATGGAAGAACTAGGAATAGAAATCGCAAAATCATACCACGACTTGTATTCATTTGACTCTAGGAAAGTGCAATGTCTTGGGGTCATCAAAGACCTGGTTGTGACCTTGTTCCAGCTGCCCATGAAAAGCGTGGCCATGGACATTGTGGTAGCTAATGTTCCCCCCAAGTTTGGAATGTTGTTGTCAAGATCTTGGATAAAAAGACTTGGGGGAACCTTGAAAATGGACTTCACATACACCACTATTCTTGTGTTTGGGGGGGAGCATAGAAGACTTTACAGGGAAGCTCAGTTGGCTTATATTATTAGCAATGAAACAAACCCCAAAAACCATCCTATATTTTCACTTGACATTGATTTGGGGTCTAGTTTATTACAACTCACTAATGCTCCTGAACCTCCTCTAAAACTTAGAAAACAATCCACTTCTTTTCTTGAAGTTCCCTCTTCCATCAACCTTGTTTGGATTTTTTTTTTGATGGAGCTTCATCCAGGGTGAGTTTCGGTGCTGGAGTAGTCCTTATTTCACCCTCTCAAGAGACCATACCTCTATCCTACAAATTAGAATTTGACACCACCAATAACGTGGCAGAGTACAAAGCTCTTGTTTTGGGATTGAGGGCTACAAAAGATATGGGGATTAATGAAATATCTGTGTTTGGAGATGCTGAGTTGGTTATCAATCAGATCAGAAATATTTACCAAGACAAGCATCCTAGACTCAGATATTATAGGAATGAAGTGTGGGACCTAATTGATAGTTTCTTCCTAGCTTTCAACATTTCATTTATTCCGAGAGAGGAGAACACAATGGCTGATTCTTTGGCTGTTTCAACAAGCAATTTCAGAATCCCTCTGCCACCTAGACTCAGGTATGATGTAGAGGTAAAATATAGACCCTCTATACTTGACAATGTCAAACATTGGAAGGTATTCGAGGATGATCTTGAAATCAAGAGGTTCTTGGAAGCTATTGATGATTTTTCTGCATTACACATAGATCAAGATCGTGATTTTGAAAATGATCTCCATGCCGATGTTTTTTTAAAGAAAATTTCTAATCATCACATTCTGCAGTTACCTAGAAATCACATTCCAAAGGGACTGGTGCCTTTGGAAATGATTTTTGATAGTAATGATGTGGCAGTGAAAGATAGAAGGCCTCTTGATAATGTTGACATATCCCAATGCAACATTGGTATAGAGGAAAATTCTAAGTTTTTCAAGTTGTCAAGCAGTCTATCAAAGGAGCAGAGGGCCAAATATGCTGAGCTATTGAAAAGGTTTGCTGATGTGTTCGCATGGACATATGAAGATCTCAGGACTTATGACATAGGCGTCATTGAGCATAAAATCCCACTGAAGGAGGAAACTAAGCCGTTTAGGCATAAATTGAGGTAGATAAATCCTATGCTACTACCAAGCTGCTAGATGCCCAGATCATCATGCCTTTGAGGTATTCAGAGTGGGTGGCCAACTTGGTCCCAGTAAGAAAGAAAAGTGGGGAAATCAGGCTTTGTGTCGATTTCAAAAACCTGAACATAAGCTCAAATAAGGACAATTACCCCTTGTCGAAGATGGAACACATATTACAGAGGGTGACTGGTGCATCAAGGATATCCATGATTGACGGTTTTTCTAGCTATAATCAAATTTATGTCCTGCCCGAAGACAGAGAAAAAATCGCCTTCACCACTCCTTGGGGTACATTCATGTATGCTAAAATGCCCTTTGGGTTGATGAACACAGGGGAAACCTTTCAGCGAGCCATGGACATCTCCTGCATTGGAGAAAGGGATAAATTTGTGGTCATCTATTTGGATGATATTACAGTTTTCTTCATGTCTGATAAATAACATTGTGAACATTTGAAAAGGGACTTCTTAAAATGCAGGAAATTTGGCCTCTCCTTAAATCCCAAGAAATCATTGTTTTCCATGAAAGAGGGGAAATTACTAGGGCACATAGTATCAGCTGAGGGAGTCAGGATTGATCCTAGCAGGGTAGAAGAAATCCAAGCCTTGCCAATCCCGAGATCCAAGAAATAAGTCTAGTCTTTCTTGGGAAAAATTAATTCCTTGAGAAGGTTTGTTTCCAATTTTGCTGAAATGATAAAGCTCATAACATCCATGCTCAGGAAGGGGAATGAAGTAAACTGGACAACCGATTCCATAAATTATTGAACAAATAAAGAAGGCCTTGAATGAGGCACCCATGCTTATCAATTATGATTAGTCCAAAGATTTTCTGATTTTATCTTTTGCTTATTTTGATACAGTGGCAACTGTTTTATTGCAGAAAAACGCTGAAGGGCTGGAGCAACTTATTTCATTTTTTAGTAGAGCACAAAGAGATGTAGAGGTGAAATATGACATCATGGAGAAACATTCCTATGCCTTGGTAAGATCTCTAAAATATTTCATAGTTTATGTTCTGCATTCAAAGATCATTGCATATGTTCCTTCAGCTTCTGTGAAGGACATTATGATTTAGCCTGACATAGATGGACGAAGGAGAAAATGGATTGCCAAAATCCTTGAGTTTGATCTGGAAATAAAGCCTACTAAACTAGTTAAAGGCCAAGGTTTAGCCAGGTTACTGGCTGAGTCTAATTGCAAGGCTTTGGGGGTCAACTTCATCAGAGCCTACTTAAAAAATCAAAAAGCTGAATTGTCTCATTTAGGGCCACAAGTCATCCCTCCATTGGCAGGATTCATCTGGTACAAAGACATCATATTATTTATGCGGGAGATGCGAACCCCAGATGGTATGGGAAAAAATAAGGCAAGAGATCCTAAGCTCAAAAAAATTAAATATTTCCTTATTGACCAGGTTTTGTATTGGAAAGACCCTCTAGGAGTTCTTTTGAGATGTTTGGACCCATAAGAGGCCCAAAAAATTATGTTTGATTTTCATGACAGCCTATGTGGGGGACATTACTTCTAGAGGGCTACAACCTATAAAATTCTCAGGGATGGGTATTTTTGGTCCACTATATTCAATGATATTTGTGCAAAAATTAGGGCTTGTGTTAAATGTCAAAAATTTGCTGGGAATCAACAACTCAAGTCTCTGCCATTGAAGCTTGTGGTAGCTTCATGACCCTTTCAATAGTGGGGCTTGAAATTTATTGGGTAAATTCATCCTGCTTCAAGTGGTCAACACAGATGGATCTTAACTGCAACAGGTTATTTCACCAAGTGGATAGAATCTATCCCCACAAGGAGTGCTTCTCACAATGTAATCATTGGTTTTCTTGAAGACATTATAGCAAGATTTGGTTGTCCGAACAGAATCATCACTGACAATGATGCAAATTTCAAGGCTAAACCTTTGATCAAGTTTTGTGAACAGTTTGGAATTGCACTAATTCACTCAACTCCTTACTATCCCCAAGAGAACGGACTGGCCGAATCTTCAAACAAAATCCTTATTAAAATTATTAAAAGACTGCTGGAGGAAAACAAGAAATCATGGGATTCGAAGCTCAAGTTTTCTCTGTGGGCTAGTAGGGTGACGACTAAGAGGTCTCTTGGTGTCTCCCCCTTTCAACTTGTGTATGGAGTTGAGGCTATTTTCCATTCTTAGCTTGCCTTGCCAGTGGAAAAATTCTTCCAAGACTACCAAGGGGAGCCTGATGATATGATCAGAAGAATATAACAGTTGGTAGAAGTAAAGCAGACTAGAGAGTAGATGATGGATAGAGCACATGAACATAAACACAGGATTAAGAAAGCTTTTGACAGGAAAGTCCCAAAAGAGCATTTCCAACCGGAAGATCTAGTACTCAAGTGGGATGCACCTAAGTAGGACAGGGGCAAGCATGATAAATTTGAATCCTTGTGGATCGGGCCCTTCAAAATATCTGAGAAATTTCTAAATAACACTTACAAGTTGCATAATTTGGAGGGTAATGAAGTTTTTGGTGTCCCCGTAAATGGGAATTTTCTGAATAAGTTCATTACTCGAGTCATGGGTAGCTCCCATGTCTTTGTAAATATTGTTTTTCTTTTGTTTTCGGTTTTATACATGACTCAAACCCAACAGTAAGGCACTGAAGCTACACAAGAGTTCTTAGAGCCTCACAGGGAGGACTCTATCCCCCATGGATCCTAATGTTAACACACAATTGTCGATCGGGGGTGTTTTCCCTAGGAAATGGCGTTTTGGCAAAATAAATGAAAGAAAGTGGGAAAAAACCCACAAAATGGTTTCTATCCTAAGTCGGATGAATGATGTGACCTTTTGGCGCGATGTGATAAGAAGTGCATGAATCTAAGTGGCTTATCTTGGCGTGCTTAGATCTACGGCTCAAGATCCATATCAGACCCCCCCGACATTCTACCTTTAACGGGGGGGGTTCCGAGTTGGTGGTTTTTGGGTGCGGGCCCCCCACTATCATGGCCCTTCTTTGTTAAATCGGACCCCCCTGCTCAATACCTTTTATAGCTACCCCCCCCTCAGAGTAGACTGCTTACCGCTCTCCCTTACCGTTGTCCGCTCCTTCTGGCACTTGTTTTCCACTAGTGCTCCTATATGCTTGTCCCTTCCCCCCTATCTTGTCACTCCCTATTATCTCCCTACACCTGTTCCCCACTCCTTCTTCATTACATCTTCCCCAATGTTGTCGTTTTCCACTCCTGACCACTCATGTCATCTCTCTTCGCCAAATCACCTCAGCTCCCGATTATTGGCACCCATGCGTCTCCCAGTCACCACTTTGTCGACGCAGCTTCTCACCTGGTCACCATCCTTTCATCACTTCGTGCTGATTGCTCCAGCCATCGCATCAGCCTACATGCCCACTTGCCAAGCCTCCCCTGCAAGCATCCAACTCAAATCCAGATGGAAGAATGCAGAGGCCGCCAAGTTCTACAGGTGCAGAGTTGACTTGGGCCTTCCCGGTCCCGAGAAAGGCAGTTATTGAAGCAGGTGGTGGCGGTTGAATGTCATTTCCACCATAAATAGAAATCCCGAGGAAGGACTGTTAGTAAGTCGTCTCCTCTGCATGTTCATTTTGAAGCGCTATTGCGTCTGACTGAAGCTCACGTCTGACAGGGGATTACATGCATAGTCTGCAAGGAAGCATGCAGACATAGTGCCTTCAATGCAAAGGCTCAAGCAGGCTTATGTTGTTTTGTTCCAAGTATATAGGAGTCTTTCTCATATTTTGTTAAGGTCGATGGTTGAGCTAGGCTCCCGATTGTAATGTTTTGACACAACTCTGGTTCTCTGTTATGTAATAAGATTTGAGACTTCTTGTTTAATCTAAGTCATCTTCTTTATCCACTCTTTTGCATTTGATACTGAGAGTTTCATGATTGAAGGATTCACATGAATTGTTGTGACTGTGTTGCAATGGAGGTTTGATTGTAGTGTTGTTGTAGCATTCTCTCAGTTTCCCAAAGTTTTAGGTCCAAGAGGATCTTGTTCTTGAATCTTTTCTTCCTTAGGCTGCTGGAAGACTTGATGTCCATAACAAACCTCTACACTTCCTCACTTGTTCTTCCCCTACTCACCCTTTATTACAACTTACTGACTGAAGTTAAATCAAGACCTCACTTACTAATGCATTTCTTGGTTCAGATTTCCGAGTTAAATAGATATTTTCTTGAGTCTACGCCCATTCGACCTCCTTTAATTTTATTTACTGTGACATAAAAACTGATGGGTAATGGGCTTACCTCTGTTGCAATCCAGATGTGACTTCTAGTGCTAACACCAAGCATATATCATATCACTCGTGCTTAAGCCTCAACCCTCTAAGATCCTGTATAGATACAAGCCTCTCAAATTACCTCATCTTCTTCATGATCTTCCTTTGAAGCACTATAGATACCTACCTATGTTCGATGGGGAACTTGAGAAGATTTCAGCTGAAAGACATGTTCAAGCTTTTGAGAAATTTTCATATATTTTTGAATTGAACATGATGATGTATGCATGAGAGCCTTTTCTTAGTCACTTCAAGGAGATGCTAAAGAATGGTTCAAACACTTACAACCTCAATGTATCAGCTCATGGGAGGAAATGAAGGAAATTTTTCTGAAATCTTGGGCTGAGAGAAAATCATTGGATCAATACCTTTTCGAGTTCTGTGCTATGAAGAGACAGAGCAATGAAATAGTCTCTATGTTCGAAAGAAGGTTTTCTGGTTTGTATTACAATATTCCTAAAGGATTTCAACCCCCAAAAGTTTCTTCTATGTTGTGTTATGCAACATCCTTTCATCCGGATCTATCTTTTCTTCTCATGAAAAACGAAGTTTATGTCCTTATAGTGGATGTTTATTGATACACATGAAGTGGAAGATAACCTTCAAGATTGTGGAAAGCTTCCAGATTAGATTGAGGACAAAAATTTGGATATAGAAGAACATGAGAGTGACCATGAACAAAAAGCAATTGATTTGAATTTTGAGCAGAGGGTTAATAAGATCATGCATTTTCTTGAAGTTTCCAATGTTGATGTATTTGTAGAGAATAATGAACAATTTTCTGATCCACAAGCTGCTGTCCTAAAACATTTTGTTGCTGATTTGAATTTTAAGTCTTTTCATCATGAGTAGAATGTTGATTTCGTTTGATTTTTTTTTGAAAATTTCAGTGAAGAATGTCATGAAAGTGAATTTGCAGATCAACCTGCTGAAGAGCAAGTTGATGTCCCATTTTTTTTTCATGTTAGATGACATTGCATAAGTTAATGATTTTTCCAAGTATGATGAGTATGATGATGATTATGTTGTTGATTTTGGTGTTGATTTGCTAGAGCATCCATCTGCATTTTCTCCATTGGGAAATAATTATTGTTAGCAGTCTCCCAGCTATGCTATTGAATATGAAGAAAAATAGTGAATTGATTGAAGGTAATTCTCTACCATTATGTTTTTCTTCATTTGAGTTCCTGAAGAAAAATTTTAAAATCATCATTGAAGCAAAGGGGTGTGAGCTAATGCAAGGTCATACAGTCTCATTGAAACAAATTGACAACAAATTGCAGCAACCTTCTCATGTGTTGCATGACCATGTAGCATGCTATATGGAGGGTTTCAACAGTCAAAATTTGTAGCCTACGATCAATTGTAAGACTGGAATATAGATGATGGTCAATTAATGTCAGAACCAATTATAACATTCTTTCTAGAAAGGGTGTTATCGCTACAGTTTTATGCAGATTTTCATTATTTTCTTGACAAACATCAGTTTGATTTGCATGGAATTAGGGATGCAGATGAAGGGTTTCATCCATGCTCTCTAGATAACCTAGAGAAGAATCATAATATTTTGGTTAAACGGGACATTAGTTTCCATTGTTTTGAAGATCCTTTTGCAGAGTTCCTAGAGTTTGTAAGTGGACCCATATTTTTATATTTTTCATATTTTGTCAACGCTGAATTTTTTGCAAGCTTCTGTTCGAGCTTCCATCAAGTTGGTTTTTCATTTTTCTCTTGATTAAAGACAACAAAGAATTCACACAGTGGAAAAATTGTTTGCATGGTTACATTGAATTTTTTATTTCACTTGATTTGGCAGATCATTCAACAGTTAGAATAGGTAGGTGTGTGAATAAGCTCAACACTTTGAGCATCGTTTTTAGTTGTGAGTTTTAATTTCAGTTTTTAGTTTGCAGCATTATTTTCAGATTCCACTGTACAATTTGAAGAGTGGGTTTGGTTTCAGTTGGAGAAAGACATCGACCAGTTTGCAGGTTAGGATTATCCCAATGAATGAAGGAACCTGGTCAACAACTTCTCTGTTTCCTCACAAGGAGGAAAACATCCCCATTGGAGCCAATGTTAGTGTCCTATAATTTGCTCAAGGGTCAAAGTTTGAATCGAGTATTTGACATATATTAGGATTTTGAAGAAAATGGTTTTTGAAAGGGTAATGAAGTGGTCCTAGGGATGCTTATCATCATATAAAATGTCAAAATATCAATAAATTACCTTCATCCATCAATCAAATCTAAAAAATAGAAGAAAATGTCAAAAGGAAACCCGATGTGCAAGTTCGTTGTGCAAGTTCGCTACGCAAGTTCTAGAAATTATTGTTTTTTTAGTTAACTTAAAACTCCGTTTCTGCCCAAATGAAAATGAATATTTGAAAACTAAAAGAGGTTTTTGTCAAGAAAAATCCCATTCACAAAAACCTGTCCCCGTTTATCCACAGACATCATGGTTTGGAATATCCAAATGTATATTTACAGTCTATTGTTCAGATTTAACATTTAATGATTTCCTGTTTTAGTCATTATCTTTGGGTGCTGATCCTGCGAAACTAGAGAGAAGTTTTGGAAAACTGAAAGAGTATTTTTTCAAAAACCATCCCATTCATGCAAACCTCTCTTAGTTTCTTAACATGTGTCATGTTTTGGAATATTCGAATGGATATTTACAGCCTATTTTTCAGATTTAAACATTTTATTTCATATTTTAGCCATTATCTTTGGGCATGGATCCTGAGATGCCGGAGAGGAATTTTGGAAAAATAAAAGAGGATTTTTTCAAGAACAATACCATTCACAAAAACCTCTCTCATTTTTGTAAAACTATCATTATTCGAGAGATATGATGTTATATTTGACCCCTATTTTCCAGAAAATTGATTCTTATTTCCTAGCAGACAGTTCTAAACAAGTTGCTATAATTTTGTAACCAAATCCCACTTTGGGAAGTAGTTGAGCTTGACCTCCTTAGCTTGGGGAAGATTCATTTCTATATATATTTTTAATTCTGATGGAATAAAGAGGTTGGCAAAATTCATAGAAGAGACATCTCTTTGATCACTTGTGTAATTTTGAGTTTTAATGGAATATAAGTCAGAAGTCCAGAATTACTCTTACCAGAGATTCTTGTGTAGAAGGTTTTGAGTTTTGTGTTCTGTTTGTACTTGATGTTAAATTTATTCAGTATTTAGCATCAATTTTCTACTTACATAATTCATTTTCAATGCTCTATTTTCATATTTTCTTAGTACTTTCATATGTTTTCCTCTGAAATGTTTTCAAATTCATCTTGTTATTGATGCTCCAAAGTAATTTGTTTCTAGATTTCTGTCCCTCATCCATACTACAACAATTTGAATAACTCAAAACATCTACTATATTGCCTCTCATTCCTTGAGAATTCTAGCACCATTCATTGATAGTTCTCATTACCTTAAAATAGACTCCATGCCCAATGTATTATTTTTCACCTCTACCATCCACTACATATTAAAACCTTACTTCTATTTCAGATATGTCCACTGAGCCTAATTTACATTGAGAGAGCCCTCTCTGGTTTGGAAAGGAGAGATTCCAAGCCCAAAGTAGTCTCTGGTTACCTCTGTGGTTTCCCTCCCGCAGATAAGGGAAATTACAAAGTGATAACATGGACTTCCTATGACTCCAATGCACAATACCCCCGAACTGTCGAATGTCAAATTTGATATCGATGACTCTCACTCCTCCGGTAGCCAACGACTAGGATCCTCTCCGAAAATCTAGGCTTCGGGAGTTATGAAACTCAATTTCACGATGCCTCCTGAATTGTCGAACATTGAACTGGTGATGTGTTGATATCTATGGTTCACGTGTCCCCATCAACGAACAACCTAGATTGAGTCTAGGCTTTGTGGCTTCAGGACTTTTCACACCAGGATACCTTTTATCCACAATCCTACATATTTTCAAACTCCTAAAGATTCGATAATATGTTGACACATATCCTTGACAATCAACGGTCTAGATTTACTCCAGAGTTCGGGACTTCGAGAGATTTTCGTCCTAGAAACACAAGGACCCTTTTCTCCTAGAGTGCCAAACCATCAAACTGTCATGAGATCTATGACTCACACTCTCCCATGTGCATATCTGATGGTTAGGATCCGATCTTCTCCACAACACTTCTCCTCCCGGTCTGGGATTGATCTGATGGCCCAAATATGTCCTTAGCCAATCCAATGGTCATGCATTTCTCCTAGTGATCTACAACATAGATTCACTCTAGTACTCTAGGACTTTGGGGATTTTTCCTCCCTTCAAACAAACAATGAAATTTTTTCGAAGAGGCGAAGTCCAAAGGACTTCGATTCTTAACAACCGTGCACCTCCTCCAGATCCGAAGACTTTAAGGGATACGTGTTCTCCCGAATCGATCCAACGGCCTAGATCTAATCTTGTGGTCCAAATAAATGATTGTTGTGGTTTCTTTCCTCCACTGGATTTCTTGAACCGCTACACCTTCTGATATTTCAAAAAAAGTCAAGGTGTTCTCTCAACGCCTTCCTGGAACCTAGGGATGCACTGTAACTTCAAAACTCTGTGAATTTTTTCTTCAATTTCAACTTAATCGGTCCATCTAGGCTCAGTGTTGAAAACTGAAGCTCTGATACCATATTGTAAAAACACCTGGCCACCCAGGCTAAGTCACATCTCTAATACTTCTCTTACCATCAGCTCTGATTCCATAGTGTAGCATCCCCAACCACCTACTGGGATATTCCATGAAAAATTTTCGGACTGTATACAAATTTTTAAACATATATAGACACTCTGAGCATATTCCTAGATTCATGTGGAATAACAATAAAAGTACACAAACAACTCACACAAGAAAAACCCATGAAATTAAACACTTAAAGAATAATACAACAAGTAATTTAACACACAATTGATACTTATCTTTGATAAAATACCACCAACTGTGTGCATACCTTCCACGATCCTCCTAGCCCTATACCACCCTGCTCAGAACTCCCAATAGTATGTTACCCCCGGGATGGGACTAAACGCCACCTGGGTAAATGGATTCCTATCTAGGTTGATGTTTCTCAGACAACAAGAACAACTATGTCAGGTGCAAACTCAAACTAACAATCTACAATCTCTCATTCCCCACATGTTTGTACTGCCCTAGGAAGTGTGCCCCTCCTCTGCTTAATAGTCCTTCAGTTGCCCCACTTTCCTTCCAGGGCTTCAACAACATGCTGGACATGAAGTCTCAGAGAACTGGAGTTGCAGTTGGGCTCCCTTAGGAAATAAATTCCCAACAATTCTCTCACCTTGAGAGAGTTTCTCATGGGCATGAAAACCCTCCTCTTAAATCCAACGAGCTTGATAACCCACCTCTTCAATCCCACGGGCTTGATAACTCACTTCTTCAGTCCACCACTTCAGTCAACCAGGTATAGGTACATGTGATGGCAACAACAACGTTCAATTCAGGTGCAAGTGATGGCAACAACAACCTTTGGGTAAGGTACATGTGTGCTTCTCATAATAGGAAGGGTATGGGTTACTGCTAAAGGAGTGCATGCAAGATGGAGAGGTCAGAATCATGGAGAGAATGGAATGAATGCCAGAATGAATGGCTCATGCACTAATCCCAAACTCTTTGTATGCATGTCCCAAATTGGACACTTGTTAGGTAGAGAGCTAATTTGGCCCACTTGTCCCCATCCTTAGAACTTAGGATAAAATAATTATCCACACCTTAGTTTTTAGGAATAATATTATAATATTCCTTTGGAATTAAGCCCTCTAGCTTAGCCCCTTCCTAGGCTCTTAGCACCCCCCCCTTTCCCTTCCTTGTGGAGTTTAGTCCTCCATACTTTTTTTTGTGGTTGGTCTACACACAATGATGTGTTTTTCATTTATGATATGAGTGTTTACATATACAAAAATAGGCTCACTTGCCTTTAGCATCTAGGCTCTTCGGACTAATAATCACATAAGCCTTTTGGCCTATAATAATCTGGCTCATCATCCTATAAAGCATATTTACATTTACAATTGTGGCTCGGTCTTGGGGTATTACATCCCTCTCCCCTTATTTATGCACTATCCTTAGTGTAATATATATATACACATTTAACACAAAAAATAAAAAAATCTCAAAAATCCTCAAAAAGATGCGGGTATTATACCCACATAGCATCCTCGTTCTCCCAAGTTGCATCCTCTGGACCGTACCAGTTCCATTGTACCTTTACTAGCTCTATGGATCGATTCTAGAGATGCTTGATATTCTGGTCTAGTATGCACACCAAATGCACCTGAAAAACATCTTCTTGCTCCACCTGAATCACATTCCAATCAATAACATGATTAACATCATGTATATACTTTTTGAGAAATGATACATGGAATACATTATGAATAGACATTGATGCAGATAATGCAATAATGTATGCTATAGGCCCAATCCTCTCTAGGATTTCAAACAGCCCACAATAACGAGCTGCCAACTTTGAAAAATTTCCCAACTTCAGGGAACTTCTATTGGCCTTCACTTTTAAGAATACATGGTCACCCACTTTAAATTCCCTGTGAGTTTTTCCCTTATTAGCATAGATTTTCTGTTTGTCTTGAGTAGCCTTTAAATTATGCTTTATTTTCGACATTTTCTCTTCCATTTCCTTGAGTAATTTTGGCCCAACCACTGCTCTATTTGTTGGGTTGTCCCAACTTATCATTGTATTGCAAATTCTACCAAAAGTGCCTCAAATGGGATCATCTTTAGAGATGCTTGGTACCCATTGTTATAATCAAACTCTACTAAGTGTAGGTATTCCTCCCATTTTGATGGTTTATCCATCACATACATCCTCAACATATCCTCAATCACTTGATTCCCCCTCTCTGTTTGACCATCAGGTTCTAGATGATAAGTTGTGACAAAATTCAAATTTGTTCCAAATTCTAGAATTTCACCTCCAAGATGCACTTGTGCGCTATTTGGGCCATCTTTTTGTTCCTTCAAGTGAGTGTGCAAAGATATGTTGGTTGTGGAGCCTGATTATCTTCCTGATTTAGAGGTCTTTTACTTTCAGCCGTGTTTATACCCCATGAAGTATTTACACCCCAGAAGTATGTACACTCTTCCACGCGGGGGAGTGCAGAGGGGGGGTACCCCCTCTGCGGGGTCTGGGTGGGCTATCCCCCCGGCTGGGGGGTTTGGGGGAAAGCGTGCCCCCAGCAGGGGTTCGGGGGCGAAGCCCCCGAAGCAAAAATTGCCTTGTAAAAGTATATTGTAATTTCATTGTAAATCTGGACCGTTCATTATAAGGTCGCAGATCTAACGATAGAGATTATGTTAGGGATTTTTTCCCTAGAAGGCAACCCTCTTTTCCTGCGAGGGAAATGTATTGTGGCTATGTATGTTGGCGAGTATTGTATTCTGAGAGAGGAGACTGTGAGAGGAAGAAGAGGAAGTTATAGCGGGTTTTGCTGTAGGTTGTATCCCTTCATTTTGCTGGATAATAATAAAGAAAGGACCTGGCAATTTCTCTGGTGGACGTAGCCCACACTGGGTGAACCACGTAAATCTGTGTCTCTCTTGTATT
>ML791849.1:288323-325599 GCA_009831015.1 Picea engelmannii
TGTTCCAGCAGTCGTGTTCCAGCATTCGTGTTCCAGCATTTGTGTTCCAGCATTCGTGTTCCAGCAGTCGTGTTCCAGCATTCGTGTTCCAGCAGTCGTGTTCCAGCATTCGTGTTCCAACAGTCGTGTTCTAGCATTCGTGTTCCAGCATTCTTGTGCGTGTTGACATCCTTGACTGCTCCATAACCGATTGCCATCAATGACAACCTTAACCATCTGCGTCAGTCTTCTGTTATAGCCATATCTCCAACACAATCATACACATACACAGTACACCAGTGTTTTACGTGGAAACCCAAAGTGGGAGAAAACCACATAATGCTTTTTCTTATATGTCTTAAAGAATTACATTCATTAGAAGCACCAACTTCCTTTGTTTTCCAGCTACAACTGGAAGGAGGCTCCAACCTCCTAGTTTCTCAGGCAACAACCCAAGGGAATATCTAACTCCCCAATTCTCTGGCTACAACTAGAAGGACGCTACAACCCCCTATGTTCTCCGACTACAACCGGAAGGTGGGTACAACCACCTGTCCTTTCCCCGTCCAACCGCCCTGACGTATAAGTAGAATTATGGAACCACTGTCACACTATCACTGTGAGATATACCACTGTACAATTGTACCAACCTATACCATTGACCTGCAACCAACCTCTACCAATAACCTGAACCATGCATCAACCATGCATCTACATGTACCTCAACCTGTAATCAACCTATACCATAAACAAGTGCATCAACCATGCACCAAAATGTACCAAACAACATGTAATCAACCTTTACCATAAACAAGTGCATCAAACATGCACCAAGTTGTACCTCAACCTGCAAACCTTCCATAACTTTAACAAAAAGATACTAGCATTTTCATCAAACTTTACTTTAGTCTCACATGACTACTTTTGGATTAGTCAACAACCCTAACTTGAAATAATCATAACTATGTACCTGTAATGAATAAATATATGAAAATAGTACACATTGTTCTTCAGTGTATTTTATGCAATTCCTCCAGGTGTCACTACTTGGAATCTCTCAGGAAATGAGTTATAGCAAAATTGGCATACCTTGTTGAATTCTGGCTTATTCTAGAGAGCGACCTCGTAGAGTGCGCCCCACATGAAATATTTGTTGTATGGATATGAAAATGTTACAAAGAATACTATAGCCTATAATATAACCAACACATTTGGTCTTACTGAATTTGGATATGTTATGATGAAGTTATGACGTTTTTACCCGAAACACCTTTTTTAGACTAGTTCTAGGACTAGCCACAAACCCTATTTTCCACAGTGTGTAACTCCAAAAATACAACGACCCACAAGATGAATTTTTTACCACAGATAATTGGATATGTTTCCTCAACGACCTATTAATTTCATGGTCTGAATCATTCTAGAAATTTTTTTATGGAAAAAATGGTGAGATGACCTGTAAATAACATACCTTACAAAGAATCATCAAAATAATTTATCCTCCCTTGAATTTAGGCCTTCTTTACTTCACCTTCCCTCTGAAATTCGGCTTAGATATCCTTTGGTTACCTAAGTCACGTGTAAATATTCAATATTCTCAAGTGTGATGTGAAATGAGAGAGACTTTCCTCTTATTTATACTCTCCAAGTAGCTTCCTTAGAAGCATCTTCTAGGTCACTTTGCCTACTTTCCTTATTTTAGGGTTAACCCACTTCTAATTTCTCCATAAATTTATTATTTAAATAATTTATTTTGTATTCACTTTGAATTATAGTACACTCATCACTTCACTTTATTATTTACCTTCTAAAATCTCTTAAACCACTTTGACTACTTTGACCTTTTGGGGTTTCTAGATGACATATGAGGGTCCTCCAACTTCGTAAGGCCATAACTCTCAAACCGTGAGGAGTTATGTGACGTTCCGTGAGGAGTTATGTGATGTTCCATATACCACCAGAAATGGAATGACATGTACTATCCATATAGAATAGTATTACCTTCAAATATATTAAAACTCATACCATTATACATGAAACAACCTTGGGTCCATTACCCAAACCTTTGTGCTACTGGAATTTCTTCAAGGGTTGACATCAATGAAAACCAACCTTAATCAATAGTTAAAAACAATTTATAAACACTAGGGGATGAATTTACAAATACCACCATATAAATATGGTTTGACCAATCTACAAAAGGGGATTTGATCTTATACAAGACTCGACATGATCAACCTGCAAAAGGGGATTTGATATATAAGATAATAACTCAAAATTAATTAGAATATTATTTGAAGTTACAATATTTCAACACTCCCCCTTAAAAATAAGGGTATTATACTGACATGACCCAATACAACATCATCAAGAGAAGGAGAGGGAAACATCATCACCATCATCTGGAACATTGATTAGCACATCTATAAATCATTGAAAGTTCTTCTTATCATCAACATAATCATTGCTTACATCATGGATTTGGAGTAACATCATCATCATCATCATCAACATAAATCCAAAACATCAACATCAATATCATGAAGCTAGAACAAGATAATCAACAACACGAGGCTGGAACAACATCATCAACAACAACACAAAATTGGAACAACAACATCATTAAAAACACGAAGCTAGAACAACAACATAATCAACAACATGAAACTAGAACAACATCATCAACACGTGGAAACATAATGCGAGATGTGTATAAAAAAAAACATTTTTGGTACTCTAAAAGACCATCCTTACCAGACCTTCAGGATCTGCCCAAGAATCATAAGATTCCCTAGGATATAAAATCCTAACAAGATACCATGTGGTACTTTGACAGACTGTCCTTACCAAACCTTTGGGATATTCCTAGGTGATCCATGTGGATATCGGTGGCCACCCACCTATTCCAACTAGCTCAAAACAATTTTTTGGCAATTTTGGCAATTTAATATTTTTAGTAGTTTTAACTTCCTGGGCCATTTTGAGGGCCTAAATGAAGATTTTTCAGGACCAAGCTTCTCAATGATAGACAAAGGCATGATCAATCCCCCAAAATGAATCTCCTTGATGATACCTTTCCAACGGGCTAATGTGCACCTAAAACGAAGATCATATGCAAAAGTTACGACCCGGGGAAGTTGATGTACCGACTTACCCAAACAGGGCCCACATGACTTTTGGCGCTTCATCTCCTAGGGTTAGGTTTTTGGATGTCTAGGGTTTTTGACATTCCTGTTTATTGTAAAAATTCTTTCAAAGCCTCATTGTAATCATCTTCTTGCGAATACGCTGCCACCATTCCACCAAGCTTGTTTTCCACTGCCACCATTCCACCAAGCTTGTTTTCTGCTGCATTTTACAGTTTCATCTTATTTCCTTATTGAATAGAAAACCAATTTTACTGTATCTATGTTATTTTGTGTTAAGCATCGTTTAATAATTTGTGTTCATTTTTTTTTGCTCATAAAATCCATATCAGTGGTATCATAGTGGTCTGCTCCTTGTCCTCTTAATGCATGTCCCCAACGAGGTCAAGGTACAAAGAATTGGGTCTCGAGCTTGTTTCTCTTGAGGAAAAAATATCTCGCATGCCCAAGTGACCTCTCATGGCAGGAGAAAATAAATATGATGGGACAAGAGATCCTTTCAAAATGTTGCTTGAGGAATCCCTCACGCAACAAAGGAACGAGATGATGGATAATTTCGCGCAAATCCTTCGGCGACTACCAACATTCGACACATCTTCCTCAAGAGGAGGCACCACCCCCTTCAAGGTACAAATCAAATTCAATATTCCTATATTTGAAGTTCAGATAGACGTAGATGTTGCAGACAAGTGGTTGAATCTATTAGAAGGGTATTTTTCTGTCCATAACTTCTCGAATAGAGAAAAGATTAATTTTGCACTCCACAAAGCCGTTCCCCATGTCAAAGATTGGTGGGAAAATTTCTGTGAGAAAACAGAAACAAAGGAACCCTCATTATTTACAGTCATGATCACTTGGGAATCCTTCAGGGATGCCATTAAGGAATAATACTACCCTATCAAAAGTTATGATGACTTGTATACCAAATGGACCACACTGCGGCAAGAAATAGATCAAGCAGTGCTAGACTTCAGAAATATCTTCCATACCTTGCGCACCAAGATGGGTATCAAAGATTTAGAGTGACATATGGTGCTCAAGTATCGCGATGATCTACATATATACATCCAAACTGAAATGGAATTTCCGGACATCTCATTTTTGGGCACGGCCTATTGATATGCTGTAAAAATCGAGCAGAAGCTCAAACAAAATACGCGACAATTTGGGCCTAGGAACCCCTCACAACAAAAGCCAGGGAAGGGCAACCCCAACCCACAGAACAAAGAACAAAGAAAATATGGATAGTATCAGAACAACTAGTCTAAGCCGCAAGGAAATAAGGATGTTGAAAAGACAAAAAAAGATACCAGGAAGTGGTGCGACTTCCATACGAGCCCTTGGAATAACACTACTGACTATCGCTCAAAGAAGTCTCTTATGGCCAAAGTGAAAGCCTCTGAATCATATGCGGGTTCTGACTCTGAGTCAGAAATAGAAAGGGGAATATGGATCATTGACACGTAACCCAATGCCACCGTTGCTACCACCAAGCTCCAGCCTAGTAAACCAGATGAGCTCGAAGAAGGAGAGCGCCTCTTTCATTCACAGAGGTGGGTAAAAGGCACCCCACTGCACTTAATCATTGATAGAGGTAGACAGAAGAACCTCATCTCAACAAAGGTTGTCAAGTGGCTAGCCTTGCCGACAACACCGCACCCAAAACCCTACACCATTGGATGGCTCCGGCAAGGAAGCGATATCCGCGTCAGCCAATAGTGCCAACTGTCATATGACATCAAGCCCTTCAAAGATGAGGTATTGTGTGATGTTGCTCCTCTCTAAGTTTGTAATGTTCTTTTGGGCCAACCTTATTTATGGAAACATCATGTTGTATATGATTCTAGGCCTCGTAGTGTTATTATTACTTTGAACAAGAAATTGTACATGATACCCAAGGCATTCCCTCCTAGTGCTATTTCCTTGATCTCTGCTAAGAAATGAAGGAAGGTCATTTCTCAGACTGAGAAATTTGTCTTCTTCGTGATTCGTTCTCAGAGTGAGCGAAAGATCGCAACCACATCCAGGGCCTCCGTGACTGATCTCTCCACACAACAGAAGCAAGTGGATAAGGTCATGGAATAATACTCAGATATCTTCTCCTCTCCTACCGGGGTACCTCTGCACTTCCAGGTCAAGCATCCCATCGATCTGACCCCAGGCGCATCGCTACCCAATGGTCCAGTCTACCACCGCTCTTTGTTAGAAAACGAGGAGATCAAGAGGCAGATACAAGAAATTCTCCACAAGGGGCACATCCATCCCAACTCATCGCCTTGTGGGAGCCCAATCATGTTGGTGCAAAAGAAAGACGGGACTTGGCAACTTTGCATTGATTACCAGGTGCTGAATAAAATCACAGTCTGAAACCGGTACCCGATTCCCTGAATCGACAACCTCCTTGATCAACTCACATGGGCCAAATGCTTCAGTAAGATTGATCTGAAGTTTGGCTACCACTAGGTCCCAATAGAATAAAAACTGTATGGAAGACCGCCTTCAAGTCAAAATGAGGTCATTTTGAATGGCTAGTCATTCCCTTTGGTTTGAAAAATTCTCCAACAACTTTTATGAGGATGATGGAAAATATCCTACAACCTTTCACCAATACTTTTGTAGTGGTGTATATGGATGACATTCTCATCTACAAGAAGACTTGGGCAGAAGACTTGCAACATATTCAACAGGTTCTGCACACCCTGCAACAACACAAACTATATGTAAACTAGGAACAATGCTCCTTCGGCATGGACAAGGTCCATTCCATAGGCTACATCGTTGATCAACATGGTGTGCATGTGGATCCAACCAAGATCTAGGTCATCCATGACTGGCCAACCCCAACCACACTCACTGAACTTCAAAGCTTCTTGGGCCTCACCAATTTCTATCATAGGTTTGTGCTGGGATTCTCTCATATCGCATGGGCCCTCAGCCAAGTAACCAGGGGTGGCAGTAAGGAAAAAAATTGTGTGGGGTCTATCCCAACAACAAGCCTTTGATGACTTGAAGAAGCATTTGTGCTCATCCTCGATACTTTCATTATCAGACCTGAAACATCCATTTGAGATTGAGACAGATGCTTCATACTATGTTGTGGGTGCCATTCTCAATCAACACGACCACCTCATGGCATATCATAGTGAGACACTATTAGATGTTATCCGTAAGTACCATACTTATGAAGAAGAAATCTAATCCATTGTGAAAGCCTGCCGCCAGTGGAGACATTACTTTCTTGGTAAGGAGATAGTCATCCACACTGATCACAAGCCACTACATTTCATGCAAACCCAAGGAAAATTGCACAATGACCACCATGAGAAGTGGTTAACATACTTACGACAATTCCACCTCAACATCAAGTATAAAAAAGGAAGTACCAACTGAGTTCCTGACTGCCGTAGCTGACCTCCAGTCATGGAACTCACCACGATGCTAGACTCTTGCGGTCATGAGACCTCCGGATGGCCCCACCTCTGCGAGACAGAACCTGACTTCTCCACCACCTACCAAATGTTGGGCGCCAACTCAGTGGTTGCTAATTTCCATCTTTAAGACAAGCTGTTGTGCCGTCTGGGCCATCTCTACATTCCATCAAGCGAGTGCGTGAAGATGATTTGGGAAGCTCTCTACAGTCAGGTGGCGGGACACTTTGGCATCGAAAAGACAGTGGCAGTGCTATAGAATCATTTCTACTGGCTGAAACGTTGACAAGATGTTGGCAAGTATATCAGGTCTTGCACCACCTGCACCATTTCCAAACCGACCACTAAGAAACATGGCCTGTACACCCCTCTGACTATTCCTAATAGGCAGTGGGAATCCATCTTAATGGACTACATGTCGGGCCTCCCATCCACTAAAAGGGGAAATGACTGTGTTTTTGTTGTTGTTGACCGCTTTTCCAAGATGGCGATTCTAGCCACCTGCAAGAAGAACATCACAACAAAAGCCACTGCCAAGCTATTCTTTGAACGAGTATGGGTACATTTTGGGATCCAAAAAAACATTATATCAGACTGTGACAGTCAGTTCCTCAACTCATTCTAGTCAATCCTCTGGTCACTGCTGGATACCAAGCTCACCAAATCCACTACCGTCCACCCCCAGACAGATGGACAAACTGAGGTCATCAATCAGATGGTCGTATATATATTGCACATGTACAATTAAAAACAACCCTGCACCTGGGATGAGATTATTCCCTATGTCCAACATAGCTACAACTGAGCCCTGCATATCTCAACTGGCCACAACCCCTTTCAGGTGGGGTTCACATTCCAACCATTGGGCCCCATGGATGTTGCACTACCCCTGGCAACCACCTCGACCAAGTCATCCCCTGCTCCACCAGAAGATGAAAAATCCACCCGGTTCATTGAGCGGATCCAACACATCCGCCAATAGGCTTAGGATATTCTATAGAAGTCTAATTCCAAGTACAAACAATGCCATGATCAACATCGTGTGCCACATAAGTTTCAGGTGGGAAACAAAGTTTGGTTGCATTTGTAGAAATAACGCCTTACAAGGCCCCATCGAAAGCTTCTCCCACTATGTTATGGGATGTACACCATCACAAAGTTTGTGGGTGACAATGCTTTTGATCTCAACATTCTCTCCTTCCTTGGTCTGCATCCAGTATTTAATGTGGCTCTCCTTCGACCATATTTCCCACCATTATTGGAGACCTTAGAGATAACAGAGCAGTTGAAACCAAAATAGCTCAAACCTGAATGCATACAACATGCATCCAATGATCAGATTGTGGACACACAGATCAAGGGCACTTGACAACAAAGGATCTATCTTTATCGACTTGTCAAAGCAGGGCAACTCCTACACCAAGGCAAGTGGCTCACCCTGGGCCAAATTCAACAAAAAATTCCTCATTTGATGGGGGAACTCAACGTAATGGAGACCATTTTTTCCTAAGGAGGGAGGATTGATCCAGGTGGATATCGGTGGCCACTCACCTTTTCCAACTCTCTCAAAACAATTTTCTGGCAATTTACTATTTTTAGCAGTTTTAACTTCAGGGGCCATTTTGAGGGCCTAAATGAAGGTTTTTCAGGATATAGATTCTCAATTATAGTAAAAGGAATGATTTATCCCCCAAAATGAATCTCCTCGACGATACCTTTCCAATGGGCTATCGTGCGCCTAAAACGGAGTTCGTATGCAAAAGTTACGACCCTGGGAAGTTGATGTACTGACTTACCCAAACGGGGCCCACATGACTTTTGGCGCTTCATCTCCTAGGGTTAGGTTTTTGGATGTATAAGGTTTTTGACATTCTTGTTTATTGTAAAAATGCCTTCAGAGCCTCATTGTAATCATCTTCTTGCGAATGAGCTCAACTGTAATTTCTCTTCTCAGAGATAAGTCGCCACCATTCCAACAGGCTTGTTTTCTACTGCATTTCACAGTTTCAACTTATTTCCTTATTGAATAGAAAACTAGTTTTACTATATCTTCATTATTTTGTGTTAAGACTCTTTTAATAATCTATGTTCATTTCTTTCTTCTCATAAAATCCAAATCACCAGGAATCATAAGAATCCCTAGGATATAAAATCCTAGCGGAGCTACCACTACTGACCACAACTGGCATATACATGCACAAGTACTCTGACTGACCATCCTTACCGGACCTTCGGGATATTCCCAAGGAGGATCAATCCCCTAGGATATAAAATCCTAACATAGCTACCCACTATTGGTCAGGATACCATAGTATTATCAACATCACTCGCCCTTTTGAGGGAGGTCCTTTCAGACAACACCAAGCTTGTCTCAGAAGTACTCAAATTTCACACGAGATAGAGGCTTGGTTAACACATATGAAACCTACTCATCTGTGCCAACATATTGGATCTTCACAGCTCCCCTCTGCACCATATCACGAATGTAGTGATACCATATCTCTACGTGCTTCGACTTATCATGGAACACTGGGTTCTCCGTCATCTTTATGCAACTATGGTTATCAAATAGAATCATGGTGGATTCAATATCTATATCGAAACTTGTCAACAAATTCCGAAGCCATATGGATTCACAACTGACGAAACATGCTGCAATGTATTTTTCTTTTGCTCTGCTGAGAGAAATATTGAATTGCTTCCTACTTTTCCATGAAGTCATGGATGACCCCAAACTGAAACAACATCTTGAAGTGCTCTTCTTGTTGGAGGCACTTCCATCCCAATATGAATTAGTATAACCATACATTTTGAAGTCATGATCTCCAGTATAACATAGAGAATAATCCAACATACCCTTAAGGTATCTCATCACATGATTTGAAGCTACAAGGTGAACACGTCTAGGCTCCACCAACTATTGACTCAAGATGTTCACAACAAAGCATATATGTGGCCTGGTATTTGTCAGATACATCAACAATCCAATAATATGTCTATATAGAGTAGCATCAACCAACTCTGACGAAGTATCAACCAGAAGATTCAAATTCATTTCCATGGGTGTGGTCATGGCTTTAAATTTCAACATGTCAAATCTCTTTAGTATTACAATTGTATACTTCCCTTAGTAAGGAAGAGCTTCTCTGGGATCTGCCAAACTTCAAGACATAATAAATAATGCATTGGGCCTAGGTCTTTCATCTCAAATTTTGTAGTGAGATTCTTCTTGCAATCTGTGATACGATTTTATTCTCTTGTCAAGAATAAATCATCCACATATAGTAGAAATATGACTAGCTCATCATTCATAAACTTGAAGTAAAGGTTATGATCAAATTTACTCTTGGTAAATGCCAAGCTCGTCTGGAAATTGTCAATTCTTCCATACCAATCTCTCAGAGCTTGTTTCAACCCATACACAACTTTCTTCAACCTGCATACATGAGTCTTCATGTCCCGTACTTGGAACCAAATTTTAAAATCATGTTGTATCAACCTAGTACACTTGCTCAATTGCAACTCAATCTGTATAATCATGTGTTGGTTCTATGTGCTTTCTGCTAAGCACTATCTGTCTCACTTCATGAGAGTATGTTCTCTACTCTCTCTACAACTGTTCCTCTGGAATCGAGACTCTGCATCTATAGATTCTATTTCTGAAGTTGAGAATGGCTTCTCTATTCTCACTGTAGTTGTTGAAATCTAAGAGTAGCTCCTCTATTCTATCATGGAAACAACTTCATGTGAGAGTGGCTCAATAACTAATATTGAAGGTAGCTTTTCCTATTTCATGGAGGTAACTCAATCTCAAATATAGGGACTGATCCCCATGAATCTCATATTGTATCAGAATCATGGTTGTTGTGGTTGTCTTCATGAATACTGGAACTATTTCTTCAATTACTGGAGCAAGTGTCTCGTCATAGTCTTCTTCCTCTTGCTGGGAGAATCTTTTGGACACAAATCAGGCTTTGTACATCTTTATACTATTATCTACAACATTCTTAATCTGTTAGATCAATCTTGGAAGTCACCATTGACCTCCTTTCTAGTCTCAAGGAAAAATCCATATCCCATTCCTTCTAACTGGCTTCCTTCTATGTCACTGAAACAAGGGAATCTTCTCATAAGATTTCATGTCTCCTAGAGGTCTCTGAAGCTAGTCTTTTCAACTCATGGCATCTGTCTACCAGTCCTGGAAGATGTCTCCTTTTCCCATCTGATCCTCTCTGAGATCAGGCTCACTCCAAGTCTTGATTTCTTCTAAGTCTACAAATAATTCATAGTCTCTATAGGATATACTTGGTGTTGTATACCAAATCTTAATATGAAAAGTTGAGTCATAATTCAAACAAATTCTAATTCTTTTCAATGTGAATTCATGATCCATTGACCAATTCTATTGTGAGTTCTATTCTAATGTTCGATCATATTTGTAGCCTTCTTCTCCTTACAATCAATCTCCATATGAGATACTTTATATCTTAAAAGTAGCTTCTTATTCACATTCTTTAGTACATGGATGTATACAGTCATGTATACAACTTGGATAGCCTACTCCATGTCTCATATAATATGTTTCCTCCTACAATCATCACTGTAGATCCCTTGGGGTTATCACCTATGACCTTCATGGAACAAGAACAACAAGGGAGAAATAACAAATAAGAATAATACTCTTATAATAATAATAATAATAATAATAAAATAGCAATAACAATCGTCATAGTAGCTCCTTTAGAGCTATCATTTGTGACCTTCCCGAAACAAGGGTCAAAAGTAAGAAATACAATAATAATAATTGAGAGAAACACACTTCTAGTGTTGTGATTAATCATTCCTCCATGGTAACCTGGAACCAAAACAAGAAGTTTCTCCTAGAGGAGATGTTAGTTATATATGGTAAGAGAATACAATAAGCATTTATCTCAATAATGTTCACATGCTACCAAGTATAATTTTTTTTTACGGATTTCTATATCAACTATAGTGTTTACTTGTAATGGGGTAGTTATCAAACTTGACATGTGGAAATTTTAATCTTATCAACTTAATCAATCAAACCTGGAACCTAGAGTCTTGTCCTCAAGAATGAGTGTTTTTTCTTTTCTTCCTAGTCTCCTTCGCTCAAGATGACAAGCATTCTCTTCAACTTGTCCTCTGTACTGAAATAATATGCTTTCTTGACAAAAATCTAAGTTAGAGAATAAACTCTATAATCTCAAATTAAACCAATATAATACCTTGAATTTAATTTTGACCAATGGTTAGTATGATGGTCATAACCTCAACATACAACCTAGATGTTCATAAGATCAAAATATTGTCATAACAAATAGATGCATATAAAAATAATCAAACTTGGGGTGCATTATTCCTCTGAATGTGTTGGATCTGAGATCCTTCTAGATCTATGATTGTTATTTAGATAAAATATCCTTTATCTCGCAAATACCCTTTAAAACTAACAATTTAAACATATGTAAGTACATACCTCTGACACTATCGACAGGTAGTGGTACCATCCGACAATAGCGGTAATAAATAAAAAAACTTTAAAAAATACAAAGGTGCTGCAACTTTTAATTTAAATGGATCTAGAGATTTTCTAGGGTAAGGCACACTAGAAAAATAAAAATCAGTCCCAACACTTCATAAAAACTTTCAGTGCAACTGGTGCAAAGAAACGGGCGCGAAGGCACTGGTACTGCAACTGCAACTTAGGGTTTTATGAGGAAACCCTACTTTCTCAAACTTCAAATTTTTGAATTCTGATCTAGGGACTAGAAGCGCTGGGCTGAGGCGAGTTTGTTGGAGCTGACTGTTTTAGAAAATTCCAATTTTTACCCTTTGAAACTTGACCTACGCAATTCTAGACTAGTACTTCTGGTACTGGTTCTGGTTTCCTGGTTTTTTGATTTTCCGGTACCAACCAAAACTAGGGTTTGAATTTCCGAAGAATCTGGCCACTAGAAAAGTTCTATCAAGATGCCAAAATATGCAGTAGGGAAAGACACACTTCCCAAGATAGTTTTTGGTCAAAAATTCCTCTTCAGTAAAAATCCCTAATTTCCTTGTACAACAACAATTAAGTTTTTAGATACCCAGTGAAAGATGCTCTATTCAGTCATGCTATGATACCATGTTAAGTTTGTACTATTGTTATTAGGTTATTTCCAAATTACATGATCATTCAATGCATTTCCAAAACAAAAAACATAAATAGGATCACTGAAAGAAACACAATCACAAGGTAAGCAACATTTTATCTTGAGAAACCCTCATGGGGGAGAAAACTCAGCAAAAAATTCCTCAATAATAGATTTCCAAGACAATGCCAAGACTAAGACCAAAACACAAGGAATAAACTAAGATTGATCACATGCCTCTCTTCTCCTTCCTCCTGCAACTGCGACTGCCTTCAAGATATGTGCACTAGATGAGTGAGTGTGAGAGTGAGTAAGTGAGGCACCATCGTCACATATAAATACTAGTTGAGGAGGCACTAGGGTTATGTTTCTTCACATGGTAGGACCAACTTCTTCTAGAAGTGGTTAAAACCAATTCATAAACACTAGGGGTGGAATTTACAAATACCACCATATAAATATGGTTTGACCAATCCACAAAAGGGGATTTGATCTTATACAAGACTCGGCATGATCAATCTGCAAAAGGGGATTTGATCTATAAGATAATAACTCAAAATTAATTAGAATATTCTTTGAAGTTACAATATTCCAACAGATCATATACTAAAATTCTTGGAATATTACAAGAGAAACACTCAAGAACTCAACATTATGTTCAATTCAAAAATATGAACAAAAGCATTAAAAAAGTGGTGTAGAAGAAAAAGAAGAATGGAGAATATGGAGATCTTTGTTTGTTGATCATAGGCTTGGCTACATATTTATGTTTGGACCCTACTTTTCTGATCATCTACTATGATAATGCAACCTTCTCTCTAACTCTTTGATGAAACATTTTCATGTTTTATAAAACCAACTCTTCTAACTTCTTGAGTAGTTAAGGATTTTTTATTTCTTGAAATAATCACTTTAATTAAATCCTAAATAAAGTTTCATTAATGAATTTTCATCATTTAAATCCACATCCTTAAGTGGGCCTTTTCATATTTAATAAAAAAGTATAAATACACTTTTATTTGAAAAGTTTTAACTGGCTTCCTCCTTTTTTTAAAGCGGAATGTATTTTAATTTTATGGGAACTAAATTTGAATTTTAATCCATGAAAATCATTTCATATGTGATATTCATTGTCTCATCTTTCCAATGAGTCATCCTGGGTGAAATTTGGAGTTCTATATCTCACAATATGAGCTTGTGAAGTCAAGGTACCAAACAAATTTATCAACAAAGAATAAAAATATTGTTGACTGTTATTTTAATTTCTGAGAAAACTATGGCCACTTTTATCCCTTGAAAACTATTCCATCATCTTCCTCGTCAAATTAACTGTCCAACAAGGTATGGTTTACCCAAATCCGACTCTCAGATCTCAATATATGGCCTCTAGAACATAAAGACTCAACCTTCATTGATTAAATTTCATGGGGCAACCTGGGCCCTTAATTTCAATTCGTCCTTCTCATTTAAAATTTCGACTTGTTCTCAAAATAAATATCGCACATGCATGTGAGTTTTTGAAATTTTAATGTATATAATGAAATCTTTAGAAAGTAATTGGTGTGAAACATATGGAGGCTATGGAGACTTAGTGATTTGACCCGTTAGAAAATTAATAAATAATTAAATATTTTAATTTCCCAGTCATCCTCCAATAGGCGACCAGTCATCATCCAATCAGCAATGAGTGAGCACAATTAAGAGATGAGTCAACATTCCACATCATCACCACATTTTTTTGTATGATAGGTTACCATGATCTTCCACATGTCACCACCTGATTGGTTTCCACAAGTCACGGTTTCACTTGTTACCATGTGTCATCCTCTCACTTGTTAATAGAGTTTCCATGTGTAAAAAATAGTTGGCTTCCATGTGTCAAACCAATTTGCTTCCATTTGGAATAATTTCATTGGATGATATTTCTTGGATTAATTAAAAATAATTTAAGTGTGAAAGGTATGGGTAAGGTGGAATGAGAAGGGGCTAAGGTGAGGGTAGAGTAAGGTGGGGGGGCAGGATGAGGGTGGCAGAGGGAGAAGGTGAGGTAGGGTGATGTAAGGGGGGGAGAAATGTGTGTGGTGGAGGAAGAATATGAATGGAGAGATGGAGGGATAAGGGAGTGAGAAGGAGTGCAAATCCTTCCATCCTATGAAGGGAGAAGAAATAAAAAAAATATAATTATGGAATAGGAGGGGAAGTAAAGGGAGAGGAGAGTGGAGAGATAAGGAGATGAGGAAGAGGGGTGGGAAAAATTGGAAAAAATATAAGTGTTGGAAGAATTGGGAGTAAGGAAGGAGAGATAAGGAGGGGCTTGGAATGATAAGGAGATAAAAATTCTAAGTGTTTAATAGAGTGTAAGAGAGGAACAAGAGAAGAGTAAGAGAGGAGTGGTAAGGAAATAGAAAAAAAATCTAAGTGTGGAATAGATATATTTCAAGAGAAGAATGGATGTATTCCAAGAGAAATAGTGGTTCCAAAAATTCTCATGTTTCCAAGAAATGGTGTGGTTCCATGAGAATGATCATGGTTCCAAGAAAATTATCTTTGTCGCATATTGAGAAAGCACTTTTTTATTGGTTTGACTAAATCCTGGATATCTCAAGCATACAAAATCAGATTTTGAATATGAAAAATGTGTGATGAAGCTAATACTGAGGGCTACACAATGAAATTACAATAGGTCAAAAATTTTATTTTTTTGATGTCAATTTTTTTATTATTATTCTAGGAGTGGGAAAATAGAGGTGACCAATTTTTTTTTATCAATAGTCCTCAAGGCTTAAGATGATGAAATTGTTGCATAATGGTGGTCGAATCCAAGGTGGTATATTTTGGAGTTACATATTTCCACTGAGATAAAACTTCCTTGATGGCGCACTGACGAAGACGACGCTCTCGCTGGTCCAAGACTGCTTGTGGTTGCAACCAAATGGAACCTTCTTCATCCAACTCAAGGAGACTGGTTTGAGATTGGCACTTAGTTCCAAGCACTTTATTTAAGAATAATACATAAAAAAAAAGATGGAGATTAGAATGACTGGGAAGAGCTAATTGGTAAGCTAGGGGCCTCACTGATCCAGGTGGATATTGGTGGATACCCACCTATTCCAACTGGCTCCTCTTGACAGTTTTTAGTTCATCATGTTCTTCTGTAATTCTGTGTAATTGTGAGTTCTATAGTTTGGGGTTGTTTGAATCCCTACACAACTTCCAGGTGGATATTGGTGGCCTCCCACCTAATCCAACTGGCTTATTTTGGAAGTTTTCATGTTAGTACATCTTTCTATACTTCCAGGGCCGTTTTGGGGACCTAAACATTTCTTTTTTGGCTTGCCACAATCAAACTATAGGATGATTCAGAGTTTGATGACATCATGTGTAGTTCTAAAAAATACCTTTCCAACGGGCTATCACACACCTAAAACGAAGGTCGTATGAAAAATTTATGACCCCGAGAAGTTGAAATACCAACTTACCCATCGGGGCCCACATAACTTTTGGCGTTTCATATCCTAGGGTTAGGTTTTTTAATGTCTAGAGTTTTGGAACTCATGAGTAATGTTTAAAATGCCTCTGGAGCCTCATTGTAATCATTCTTCTCATACGTATGCGCGTAGCAACCACATCCCTTCTGAGGGATAACTACCACCATTCGAGCTAGTTGTTTCCAGTTCTATAGTTTTACAGTTTCAACCTATTTTATTTATTGAATAAAAAATATTTTTCACTGGATATTTGTTTTGGTTCTCTTTATCTCTGTGTTATTTTATTCAGTCTATTATTCCTTTCGTTTCGCTCATAAATCTAGATCAATGGTATCAGATTGGTCTTCTCTTCATTTATTTTTCTTCGTGCATGTCTCCAAAAAGATCTGGGTACAAGAAGTTGGGACTCAAACCAATCGATCCTTTGCAAGATTGTCCATGCCGAGCCCAACAATAACCCATGGGGCATGAGAAGAAAGAACATGGAGCGAGAGATCCTTTTAAAATGTTGTTCAAGGAATCCCTTTCACGACAAAGGAATTAAATTATTGAAAACTTTTCACAGATCCTTCGGTGTCTTCCCATAAGTGACACATCTTCATCAAGCGGCCATGCAACCCCCTTCAAGGTACAAGTAAATTTTGATATTCCAATATTTGAAGGACTGATAAATGCAAATGTTGTAGATAAATGGTCGAATCTTCTCGAAAGGTATTTTTCAGTCCACAAATTTTCTGACATGGAAAATATTACTTTTGCACTCCTCAAGGTCATCCCCCATGTTAAGGACTAGTGGGATACTTACTCTGATAAAAAGAACCATAGAGGAATCTGCAATATTTGTGGTCACTTCCACATGTGATTCATTCAGGGATGTAATTAAAGAAAAGTACTATCCCGTTGGAAGCTACGAGGACCAGTACACAAGATGGACCATGCTACATCAGGAAAGGGACCAGACCATACCAGATTTCACCAATATTTTTGATACCCTGCACACGAAATTGGGTATCAAATAATTTGAATGATATCTGGTGCTCAAATACCCTATTTGTTTGCATAGATACATTCAAACATAAATGGATTTCTTGGAAATCACATCATTAGGTGCGGCTTATAGATATGCTGTCAAGATCGAGCAGAAATTTAAGAATAAGAGGTGAGAGTTTGGATCTGCAAACTCCTCACAACCGAAGTAGGGAAAAGATGACCCCAACCCAAAAAATAAGGGACAGAGAAAAGATGGCCGCTCTCAGGACAACCAGTCCAATATGCAACCCAATAAGGGTAATGAGAATTCGAAGAAGGACATAGGAAAATGGTCTGAATACCATAAAATCCCTTGGCACAACACCGAAGAATGTCGCTCCAAGCAGTCACTGGTGGCTAAGATGAAATATTTTGAGTTAGATGCAGATTCTAAATCTGAATCAAATCTAGAGAGTGGGAAGAGGATCATTGATGCCAAACCCAGTGCCACTATTTCTACCACCAAAGTCCAACCAAGTGAACCAGAAGAACTAGAGGAAGAGGAACGTATCTTTCACTCACATATGTGGGTAAAGGGACCCCGCTGCATTTCATTGTCGATAGTGGCAGTCAGAAGAACTTGATTTCAGTAAAGGTCATCAAGCGGTTGGACCTGCCGATAACACCACACCTGAAACCTTACATCATCAACTGGATTTGGGAAGGATGAGATATCCACGTCAACCAACAATGTCGTCTTCCCTACAACATCAAGCCCTTTAAAGATGAGGTATTATGTGATATCTCTCCCCTTGAATTTTGTGATGTTCTTTTAGGAAAAACATATTTGTGGAAGCGACATGTTGTGTATGAGTCTAGACCCCACAGTGTTATTATTACTTTGGGTAGACAATTGTACATGATACCATAGGAAGTGACACCTAATCGCTATTTCTTTAATCTCTACTAAGCAATGCAATAAGGTCATTTCATAGACTAGGAAGTTCATCTTCTTTGTGATCCATGCTCGTAGTAAGAAGAAGGTCACCACCACATCCGTGACCTCTACACAAAGCCTCTCTTTGCAGTAGTATCAAGTGGAAGGGATCGTGGAAGAGTATGAAGACATCTTCTCCTCACCCACCGGGGTACTGATGCACTGCCAAGTCAAGCATCCAATTTATCTAACCCCCAGTGCACCGCTACCTAATGGACTAGTCTATCGTCTCTTGTTGATGGAAAATGACAAAATCAAGAGCCATATCCAAGATTTTATTCAAAAGGAGCACATACAACCTAGATCCTCCCCTTGCATAAGCTTGATTTTTCTAGTGCAGAAGAAATACGAAACCTAGCAACTCTGCATTGATTACAGAGCATTAAAAAAAATCACATTCAGGAGCCGGTACCCAATTCCCCGAATTAATGACCTTCTTGACCAACTCAAGGGGGTAAATTTCTTCAACAAGATTGACATAAAGTCTAGCTACCACCAGGTTCCCATCGAATCAAATGATGTATGGATTACAACTTTCAAATCTAGAGAAGGTCTATTCGAATGGCTGGTTAATCCCTTTGGCTTAACACATGCACCAACAACTTTCATGAGATTGATGGATGATGTATTGAGACCCTTCACCAACTCTTTTGTGGTGGTATATCTGGATGACATACTCATATTCAATAGAACTTGGGAGGAGCACATGCAACATATTCATCAGGTTTTGGGAACTCTGTGGCAGCACAAGCTATATGCCAACTTGGAAAAATGCTCCTTTGGCATGAACATGGTCCAATACTTGGTCTACATTGTTGATGAGCATGGGGTACATGTGGATCCAGCTAAGATCCAAGTCATTCATGACTGGCCAGCCTCGACCACACTAACTGAGCTTCAAAGTTTCTTGGGACTTTCCAACTTCTACCGAAGGTTCATGTTGCGATTCTCCCATATTGCATGGGCCCTCATCCAAGTAACCAAGGGTGGTGGCAAGGAAAAGTTCGCATGGTGGAAGGCACAACAATAAACATTTGATGATCTGAAGCATCGCTTGTGCTCAAATCCAGTACTCTCCTTACCTGATATGCAACAACCGTTCGAGATTGAGACTGATGCCTCTGACTATGTTGTAGGCCCAGTTCTCACTCAACATGGTAATCTAGTAGAATACCATAGTGATACACTCTCAGATACTATCCAGAAATACCCCACCTATGACAAAGAAATGTATTCCATTGTGCAAGCCTTCCGTTAATGGAAACATTACATTCTGGGAAAGGAGACAACATCCACACTGATCATAAGCCTCTGTAGTTCATATAGACACAAGGGAAGTTGTAGAATGACTACCATCAAAAGTGGTCCACATACCTACATCAGTTCCATATTAACATCAAGTATAAAACAAGGAGAACAAATCGTGTCACTGACTACCTCAGTCACCCTCCCGTTGTTGCAATCACCACAATGCTCCATTCCTGTGGGAATGAGGCATCGGATTGGCCCCAACTTTTTTAGTGTGACCTTGACTTTTCCACCACCTATAAGCTCTTGGGTACAAGAGAGAATATCACTGATTTTCACATCCAAGATGGATTGTTATACCATCTGGTCCACCTCTATAGTCGGATGATAGGACATTTTGGCGTGGATAAAACTGTGGCCGTTCTACAAAAACATTTTTATTGGCCAAAAATTTGACAAGACATCAACAATTATATTAGATCTTGCACTTCATGTGCCATTTCCAAGATAGCCATCAAGAAGAAAGGATTATAGACCCCTCTTCCTATTCCCGAGAGGCCTTGGGAATCCATCTCGATGGATTACATGTCTCGCCTTTTGTTATAGCAATATTTTCCTCACCCCATGCAACTTGCTCAGAAGGCCTTTTCCATTTCCCTATGCAGACTTAAAGTCCCTTTTCACAATTCCCATAGCTAAAAAAAATATTTTTCCACATATATGTGCCCTAACAACTATACAACATGCGTATACGTAGGTTGCACCATTACAACCCACGTACATCAGGTTTTGTGCCCAAAATTAAAAAGGTGTTGAGTTTCCATGTCACTTCATGGGATCCATGATCCTTAACCTTCCATATACTGGAAACATTCTAAATCGACCCTTCAGTTCCATTTGAAGGCTATAAATGGGCCATATCCAAGCTGTGGAAAAGGGGAGAAGAATTCAACTTTGAGAGAAAATTTACTCTGGAGAAATTATTCACTTCATATTGAGCCCACATCCCTTTTTCCTTTTAATTCTGAACACATTGTTCCGCCCCCAAGATCTTCCCTATTTGATGGAGAATCTCGTTGTCTCTCTTATATGAGCTTGCCTTTGGTGGAGGATTGAAGTGGTGGAGACCCAACTGGAAGGGACTTGGTTTCTCAGTTCCGAGATGTGCTGACATGAAAGTTTGTCATTCATACACTTTTGTTGATCACATTTTAATAAAAATACTCATTTCTTATCCAATTAATGTCTTGCCAATATTTGAATTGTTATTCCATGGGAATGTTTGTTATGAATATTGATGGATTATGCTATTATATGTGATAACTTTATATATTATCACCATATGCTTGTTTATATTGGTCGTTGAAGACAAGTTGCAGGTGTATAGCTTTGAGTCAAGTGCTCAACAATGGACTTCATCGAATGTCTAGACGAGGCAGGCTCTTCTTTTGTCTTGTTAGCATATTTTTTTTATATAGCATACTTGAGATTAGAGTTGATTTCAGAAATCATTTCCATTTGTTGTGGTTTACCCCATGCCATAGAGTGATTTCCCTCATAAAACCTTCCATCCACCATGCATGGCAATGATTGTGTATTTGTGGTGTTTGATCGATTTTCAAAGATGGTCATTATCATAGCCTGCAAGAAAAGCATCACGACGGTAGATACTGCCAATATCTTCTTCAAATGGGTGTGGGTCCATTTTGGGATACCACATATCATCACCTCAGATCGGGACAAAAAGTTTCTCAACACATTTTGGTCGAGTCTCTGGTCACAGTGGGACACCAATATCACTAAATCCACTGCTTTCCACCCCAAACTAATGTCCAGACATAGGTTGTCAATTATATGATTGTGCACATATTTCGCATGTAAAACTCTAAGAATCCACGTACATGGGATGAGAGCCTTCCCTATGTTCAACACAACTACAAAAGGGCTCTCCATATCTCCACTAGCCATAGCACATTTCAGGTGGGGCTAGGATTCCAATCCTTGGGTCCCATTGATGTTGCACTACCTCTTGCAACCACACAAGTAGAATATTCCCATGTTCACTCTGAAGCTGACAAAGCCACCATATTCATTGAGAAGATTCATCACATCTGCCACCAGGTCCATGATATTTTGCAAAAAGCCAATGCTAAGTACAAGCAGTGTCATGATCAACATCGGGTACCTCACCAGTTTCAGGTGGGAGACAAGGTCTGGTTACATTTACAGAAAGAGAACCTTACAGAGCCCCATCAAAAGTTCCATCCACTTTATATGGGCCTTACACTATCACCAAGGCTATGGGTAGCAATGCTTTTGAGCTCAACACTCCACCCATCCCTGGCTTGCACCTAGTGTTCAATGTGGACCTCCTTCGACCATATTTTATACCATTATTGGACACCTTAGAGATCGTAGAATAGTTGAAACCAACAGAGCTCAACCTTGATTGCATGGAACATGCATCCACTGATCAGATAGTGGACACAAAGGTCAAGGGAACATGCTAGCAGAGGATATATATTTATGAGGTTGTTAAGGCAGGGTAGCTCCTACACCAAGAGAAGAGGCTCACCTGGGGCAATATTCAGTAGAAGTTTCCTCACCTAATGGGGGAACTCAATGAAATGGAGACCATTGAATTCTAAGGGGGGAGGAGTGATCCAGGTGGATATTGGTGGTCACCCACCTATTCCAACTAACTCCTCTTGACAGTTTTTAGTTTAACACGTTCTTCTATAATTCTTTGTAATTGTGGGTTCTACACTTCGGGGCTATCTGAATCCCTACACAAATTCTAGGTGGAGATTAGTGTCCGCCCACTTAATCTAACTATCCTATTTTGGAAGTTTTCATGTCAGTACATCTTTTTGTACTTCCAAGGCTGCTTTGGGGCCCTAAATAGTGTTTTTTGGCTTGCCATAGTCAAAATATAGACAGACTTAGATTTTGATAGCCTAATGTGTATTTCTTAAAAATACCTTTCCAACGGGCTATCATGCACCTAAAACAGAGGTCATATGCAAAAGTTACGACCACGGGAAGTTGAGGTACCAACTTACCCATCGAGGCCCACATAACTTTTGGCGTTTCATCTCCTAGGGTTAGGTTTTTGGATGTATAGGGTTTTGACATTCATGAGTAATGTTAAAAAGGTCTCTAGAGCCTCGTTGTAATCATTCTACTCAAATGGATGCACGTAGCAACCACATATCTTCTCATAGATAGCTACCACCATTCGAGCAAGTTGTTTTCAGTTCTGCAGTTTTGAAGTTTCAACCTATTTTATTTATTCAATAGAAGTTATTTTTCACTGGATATCGTTGGTTTTTCTCTGTATATCTGTGTTATTGTATTCAGTCTGTTATTCCTTTCGTTCTACTCATAAATCTGGATCACCCACTCTCTTGAGAATTGTATAAGGACCATATAATTTGGGAGAAAGTTTCTTACAATGTTCAAATTTGAGTGAATTATGCTTATAAGGTTGCACACGAAGAAACACTTGGTCCCCTTCAACAAATTGATGTTCCAAACGACCTTGATTTTCTTGTTTCTTCATGTGATTTTGAGCCATGACCAATTTTTCTTTGAGGATATGAAGAATGCCCTCTCATATTGTAAATTGTTTTTCAAACTTCTAAACCTTCAAGACACCTGACATGTATGAGAGAATCGACGATGGCTTTTGTACGTAGACTAATTCAAAATGAGTCATGCAGGTAGTTGTATGGTAAGATGTGTTGTACCTATTATCACTTTATAAATTTGTTTGGATGAGAAAATGAATGACAAAGGTAACCTATAGACCAACTTCAAGACCAAAAACTAGCCTTTCCGACCTAGAGAGGGCTCTCTCTGAGACTTAGTCTCTAAACAAATAATGGATATGAATTGTCAGCTAGGTTTATTGCGTTTGTGCAATGTTTCTGGTTCTGTTGGAAAGGGAATACAAAATCTTGGGCCAGGGAGTCAAATTCTAGAAAGTGAGAGAAATAAATGACTTGGTAACTAAAACTTGAGAGGATAAAGGCTAAGTAGGAAATGGTCTTTTAGTTCAAAGTTGCTGTGTGTGGCAAGAGAAAAGGACATAAATCAACTCAGAGCACCATTGGATATGAATCCTAAATTACTAAGAAGAAAACACAGGCGTTTAAATGGAAAAGTCTAAAGCACCGTGGGATGAATTCTAGACTTATAAAACGTTCTGACTTAAACATAATGTAGACATGGATATACAGAAAATAGGAAACACGTACATAAGAGAGATCACAATAAATCAAACCACCACCATTAGAATCTTTTCATCAAAGTCTCAGGACCTTTGCATTATATTTCAATCGGGTTCGAAAGTTACATTCAATAGTCATTGCCTACACTACTTTTCCAACCAACCCAACTTACATTGAAAAGATGCAATATGTAGAAAAAGATGTGCCTCTTGGGCTGCCATGGCCCCAACTACTACTCCTAGAAATTCAGCTCTGGTTATTCTCTGCCATATGATATTTTGAATGGAACTTACTAAGAATATAAAATCGACTGTACCCAATCATGTCATAATTGAAGTCTTTACCATGATGGTTCGATCATCAACAAGATTCCATCGTTAAGAAGTGATGTGTCAACGCTTCTCCTTTGAAGGGTCATCTGAATGATCGAGCGCTTTGTCAGAATTTTTCCACCCAGTGTAACAGGATTTGATTAATTTCACATGATCATTGGCTATGGTATGCATGTGACGGGTGGGCACAATGGGTAACTGTGGACTGTCACTCATGTTTCCCAGATGGCAATGACGATCAGGGGACAACACATTTTGTTCAAAACTGTTGTGTGTTTCACCTACACTTGTCCTTCTTGACAGTTGGGTTTTCAACTTCTGCGCAATGTATATCCATCGCACGGATACCCATCATATTCCTTGCTTCTCGGTAGGAAACAGGACATGAGGAAAGAGGAATTTCGTGCCACGTTCAGAAAGACAAAAACGGGGTCAAGTCAATTATGTTTCTAGCCTTATTTGTAGTCTTGATTTCTAAGCATTTTCCCAAGGGACCAGTTGTTCTTTTTTAGATTCCTTACCTGTCTTCACAAGACCCCATTCCCCTTTATCTTCACTTGAGCACTAGCTAGAGCTACACAAATGTTTTCCATTGCCGGTCCACATTCCTTGAAATGCTCCGCAATTTTCTCCTCTGACACTATTTGTTCATCGCGTAGCTGGATGATCATGTCTTTCTCTTCTCTGAGCTATCTCTTGAGCCAATTCACATTCCCTTCTCAATTCCCTATTCTCCTAGTACAACTCGGAAATAGCAAGGTACACTTTCTTTAGCTACTGTGACGACTCCTGAACACCCATTCTTTTAGTGTCTGGCCTTCTCCATCTATCGCAGATTTCCAGGCTTGAACCCTAGATAGGTTCTAGCCGAACAACGCGCATGAGAAACTTCTCAAAAAATTATTGGGCATGTGGTTCATTTGGATCTTGGGCCTCCCCAGGATCTTTATTCTTCCTTGGCTTGCCTCTTTTCTAGGGTACTGGCTGTTGGGGAGACGAGACTTCCATTGTCTTTTCTTTTCTCGCAACCCCTTCTGTTCCTGCTTCCAAGCTGCGAGGTGCTTATTCTCTTGTGGGTAGAGGGGGATCTCCTTTTGGGTCCTTGGGGATGTCACCTGAAAGCAGAAATGAATCCCAATCATTTCCCAGTCACCTCAATTCCTCAACTATAAATAATTTTATTAGTGAGATATGGCATAAGTTCTTCTTTGTGTGGTTTCCTTCGGATTGGACGATGTCTGCCATTCCTCCTAGAATTTGGTGCAACAAGAAAGGTAAGTTCAATGACCTCTTTCCTATGAAATGCATCAAAAATATGATGTGATGTGGGTATATTATTTCAGACCTTCTTTCACAGGTGAAATACTTTTTAATTATCTTTATGGGTTTCTGAAAAGGCTCTCGTAGATACTGACTTGGAACACTCGTTCCGATTTTCCCGTTCAGGAAGTTTGGTTTGATGAATTCTTCATAGCATAGCACGTCTAAAGGAATTCCCTTAGACCACCTCTCACCACGCAGAGGGATATCCTTTGTGGCTGACAAAGTTTCCTCTGTCAGCCAGAATGTGATTCCTGCAATAACCGCGTGGAACCCGTTAAATATGAGCACAAACTGCTCCACCAGTTTCACATTGCATCCTTAGATTTTCTCACAATAGTGCATGCATCCGATCTATTCGAATGATGCCCTGAAATTTGGATCTTCGTTGATCAACGCCGAGTTTTGAGGCTCGGGCCTCACAGATCTGC
Source organism: Picea engelmannii (assembly GCA_009831015.1). Lineage (NCBI taxonomy): Eukaryota > Viridiplantae > Streptophyta > Pinopsida > Pinales > Pinaceae > Picea > Picea engelmannii. The sequence continues at coordinate 314,046 of ML791849.1, forward strand.
CATTTCGTGCCCTCTTCCTTATGTTTTTGGATGTCTTCATGGTGCAATGCATGTTTGTTCTATGCGTGCAGTAGTGAAATTTGACACCTCCTTCGCGCGACAAATGGGTAATGAATTCTTATCCCAGACTTGTCGGAGGGGCGGTAGCTGAACTTTGCATGATGAGAGAAAATGGCTTTGGGAATTCACTACACAACCCCCAGGCACCACGAAGAATCTCGTTGTAGGAATGGGTCGACATGGTGACAATGATGATGATGGTCTCGCCGCAGTAGGGGAGTGCGCAAGAAAATTTGGGTGTGACAAAAACTCTAAGGATGAGAGGATGAATGTGAGGGGACTTGTCGCTCGACATACTAGCTTGTGGCCAACTCTGACAGGTTCCGAACCATGATCTAAGATGGAAAAAAAATGACAATATTGTCTGACCCGAATTGTGACATAGATGATGGCAATCGACTTTCCCGCAACGAGAAAACTTAGGGCTTGCAGGAGAAATTACAGAAAACACATAAAATCAGATGGTAAATGAAATACACGTAGAATGACTAGAATTTATAATGGAACGAGAGAGGGATATAATCATGAAAGAGGACACCGAATCCATGGTGAGGAGAAGTTTTGAAGTAGGCTGAAGATTTTTGCAGCACACTCACGTGATGGGTACACTTCAGAGTGTGTAACGTACAACTGATAAGAGCTATAGAGTATACGTGATATGAACATCATGATTTCTTATCCTTTCTGACTTCACAATGAGGTTATGCTGGTTGTTATATCCATCGATGTGACCCTTACTCAAACAACTTTCCTCGACCTTTGGCATGTAAAATCCCTCTTTCTGATAAGACCCGATTTTTTGGGAAAAGACCTTTACAATTTACACATGTTTGATTCTGACGCATTTTCCCAACTCCAAGGGCCAGACCGACACTTGCTAACTTTGACCCATTCCTTTTTCAACACCCGACCTCACATGCTTTGACGCATGGATCATGACTCATCTAGCACTGTCTATAACTGAAAAAATGACGACACTAACAGTACCACCATTCAACGAGGGGTAACCACTGAGTCCAATGATGTTTTCTGTCAGATGAAAAATATTGCAGATATGTTTCCAAACACTTTTTGACAACTTCTGTTTGACCATCAGTCTTGGGATGATAGGAGGTGTTGAGATGCAATTGGGTTCCCTGGAGCCTAAACAATTCTTGAAAAAAAATGTCGGTGAAAGTTGGATCTCTTTCAGAGACAATAGAATGAGGCATGCCATGAAGTTGGAAGATATTATCCATGAAAAATTGAGCCAATATGGATGCAGTGAATGGGTTATGAAGAGAACAAAAGAAAAAATATTTGGAAAGACGATCGAATACCACCATGATGAATGAATTATTTCTTGATTTAGGTAAGCCAAAAATGAAACCCATAGAAACATCCCTCCAAATAGTAGGGGGAATCAAAATCGGTTGGAGTGTGCCTGGAGATTTGGCTATTTCTCCCTTGTTTCATCAACATACATCACATTCAACCACAAAGGTGTGGATTTCATGTTTCATACCATCCCCCAAAAAATAACGTTTGACCCTTTCATAGGTTTTGGTAAACTCTGGATGCCTAGCTGTGGGTGCATCATGAAGCTAAGAAAGCACTGCGGATTTAAGTTCTAACTGTTTACTTAAATACAAATTTTTTTTGTGGTGAATCTCTTCATTGTGCCAAGATTACCCTCTAGAAGATGGAGAATGGTTTTGCAATTTTTGGATTAGGTGAGAAAGTTTGGGTTCTTGTAGCTATTCCTGGTGAACAACTTGGAGAAAATCTAGTACAATGAAGGAGAGGGAAAAGAGGGACCCTTCTTCTTCATACTTCCTGGAAAGAGCATCAACAACGACATTTTATTTTCCCTTCTTGTAAATGATATCATAATCATATCCAAATATGTTGGTCACCCATTTTTTTTGTTCTGGGGAGAAAATCCGTTGTTCCAAAAAATAATTGAGGCTTTGATTATCAGTTTTAATTTGGAATTATTTCCCAAATAGATAAGGATGCTATAGATCCACAACATATAGAATAAACAACATTTCCATTTCATAGATCGATTGAACCAAATGTCTCAACAAAAGTTGTTTTCTAGTGAAGGCCAAAGGCATGCCATATTGCATGAGGACTACCCAAATTCCTTTCTATGAGGAATCACATTCTAGGAAAAAAATATTTTTGAATTTAGGAAGGGACGTGACTATATTTATGCACATAGCCTATTTCAAGGTGTGGACGGATTCATTAATTACTGGAGTGAAGGTGAAATAATTCCTTTTAAGGAGAGCAGTGAGACGTGCTACAATTTTTCCATAATTCTAAACAAAATTGCGATAATAACCCATTAAACCCAAAAATCCACTCAATATATTAAGAGTTTTAGGGGGAGGACAATATCGCATAGATTCAATTTTCTTAGGATCCACCCATACACCATCCTTTTTGACAATATGACCCAAGTACCCCCTTTTTTAAGGCTCCAAAGGAACATTTATATTGTTTGAGGAAATGTTAGTGTTGAGAGAGTAGATGGAGAACTTGATCCACATGGGTGATATGGGCTATCCAAGTTTCACTATAGATGAGAATATCATCAAATAAAACTAAGACAAAATGACAGAGAAAAGGATGGAAAACACGATTCACGATACTTTGGAAAGTGGAAGGAGAATTACATAGGCCAAATGACATTACCAAGAACTCATAGTGACCCTCATGAGTTCTAAATGCAATCTTCTGAATGCATTCCTCTTTCATACATATCTGGTGGTAGCTAGAATGAAGATCAAGTTTAGTAAAGTATTGTTCACTGCTCAATTCATCCAATAGATCACCAATGAAAAGAATGGGAAATTTGTCTTTGATGGTGAGTTTGTTGATGGCATGAAAGTCTGGACACAAGCGCCAAGTGCCTTCTTTCTTTAGTACCATGACAACATGAGAAGAATAGGGGATAATACTAGGATGGATAACATCCATGTCGAGAAATTATTGAAATTTTTTCTCAATTTCATTCTTCTAGACAAAGGGATGACGATAAGGGAGAACATTGGGAGAAATATTGTCGAGGAATAGAGGAATGGAATGGTCATGAACACCATAGGAAGAGGGAAGTCCACGAGGAGTGGAAAAAACACCTTAGTGTTAGGAGAGGACAAATTGGAGGTTAGGATGCATAGAGTGTGTATCAAATGCTTGAATGGAATGGACTTGGGAAATAATGCTTGAATGACCTTTTTTGAGTAGATTCTCCATTCAATGGGAACTTGTGATCTCATGGGAGCCTGTTGTGATGCCTTGGAACTTATATTATGGTCCCTCTTATTAGAATTGCATGGTTAATTACTTAAAATATATGAGGATGGGCCAAGAGTGTGTAACTATTTTTCACTGAGAAAAATGTCACAACCGCCCATGTCAATAGCAAACATATGAGATTTCAAGTTGTATTGACCAATTTGGAGACACATATTTTCCCAATTATCGCCGCATTTCATGGAGCCACCATTGGAAATCATGATTTGAAAATTGTTAATGACACAGACATAACAATTGATTTTCTAGGAAATGCACCGATGAATAAAATTATGTGTTCTATAACTGTCAGCAAGAATTATGACCTTCCTATGTTTAATGTAGCTAATGATATTGAGAGTTTGTGGAGCAGAGAAGTGAGTGAGGGCATGTGGTGAAATCAATGGTTCAACTTCTGGTGGATTAGAGGGTGGAGTAGGGGCATCAGTTGGGGGGAGTTCTTCCACAAAGAAAACTTTGACCTCCTCCTCTGCAACATCCTTAGAAATGGCCATAAAAATATTCTATTCCTTACACATCTTCCCTGAAAAGTATTTTTCATCACAATTATTAAAAAAAACCTTGAGTTGGCGTTCAACCATTTTATCCCGAGTTAATTAATGGATATTGAGAGGAGTAGAATGAGGGGAAAGATTGGTAGGTCAAGGGCGAGGAAGAAAAGAGGGTTTTTGATTATGGGAAATAACAATCTTCTTTTCTTCCTTGGCACATTTAATAGCTTCCAAACAAATCTGGGGGAAATCCATGAGAACTTGGGCTCGAATGTCATATTTTAGGCCATTGATAAAGCATTCCATGAAGAATGCATCAAACATGCCCTCTGTTATGAAATCTAATTGCTCAAATGTAGTGATAAAGTCTTCCACTATATCAGGTTGCTTCAACTTGGTCAAACGATCTAGGTAGTGTGTGCCATTGTCAAAGTGCTCATAAAGTTCGGCTACAAACTTTGTCCAAGAAACACACTCTTGGAGTCATTTTTTTCACCATTTCCACCATTTCCAGGGTTCATGATCCATATAAAGGACACCATAACGAATTATTTCCAAGTCATTAGTGATGCCATGCAAGGAGAACTAATGTTATATTTAAGTGACCTAGTCAGTGGGATTTGAGCCATCAAATTTTTTCACTTTCACTAGCAAAAGACGTAGATCACAATGAAGGGGGTTGGACTAAAAATTCGAGGAATTAGAGGAAGAAACACATTTTGGGTTAAAAGGTTGTTCAGATGAGGTAAGGCCTCCATAAATATTCAGTTTTTCTGTGAGCTAGGTAGCAAAGGAGTCAAGTTGGTTATCAAGGTGGTCAATGATGTCCTTATTTATGGCATCTTCCATGTCTGCCATGTCCTATTTCATTTCTTCAATTTTGGTGTCTAGAGTGGAACTGAGGTGGATTTCAAGGTCTTGGTTGTGGTTGTGTACCATGATGAAAGTGAAACACATGAATGGGGTTAGGGTTTACAGGATTCCTACAGACAAGGGTTTTCCCTCTGCTAAAGCTTTCTTATATATGTGTGGTGTTGAACAGTAGTACTTGACCAAATATCTCATGGAACCAACTAAGGAGGCTCAATTGTACCCTTATCCATACTACCCAATTACCCAGGTACTAGAGAGTATCTTTGGGGGTGTTGTTCTTTGTGTCACTATAGAATTTAGGCATTCGATTAGTTGATCTAGGGTTGGTTTCAGGAGACCTAGGAGAATTGTGATACACCTGAAAGTATGTGTGAGTGATGGTCGTGTACATATTATTCTGATGTGGTAATACTCTAGGGGTACCAAAAGGTGTTATAGAGGTTTCCAACAAGGTGAAACGTTGGTTTCTACACAACCTTGTGAAACCGTCTGTATTTCCTACATGTAGTCTTCCCCACAGTAGTTCACCCATTGAATCGCAAATCTTTGCTCTTTAAAGATGCCAAAAATACATGTCTCTACTTTGAAAAAACAAATTCCCATAGTTTCCGTAGAGAAAAGTACTATGACACCACTTGTTAGGTACCATATCTATTATAATAAGAAGAAAACAAAAAAATTGTAGAAAATACAAGTGGGAAAACACAATGTAGAGAACCACGATACCAAAATGGTACCTTTATTGGTTGAAAGAAATGTTCACTTTCCTATTCAAGGGAGAAAAATCTAAAAGAGTAGCACTCTATTACGATAATTATCAAGAAAAATATTTCCCATGCCTCCTACTCTTATTTATACTAATTATATCTTCTAAAGAACATTCTAGAGGAATATCTTTCTAGAAGCGGAAGCTTATATTAGGTCTTCTTACATTGACTTGTTCACATTTATTAAATAGGCCTTATTAACTAATGTTGGACTTTCTTACATAGAAAATATATTATTCTACCTATGTGAGGGGTTAGGGAGGTTAGGTCCCTAACAAATATTCTTCCCATGCTTAGACCAAATAAAATAGAGAAACTAAATTTGTTGAATATATCTAGCACATCCAACAATAGGTTCATGATATTCTATAGAAACCCAATGCCAAGTACAAGAAACGACATGACTAGCATCGCGTTCCACATAAGTTTTAGGTTTGTGATAAGGTGTTTTTTCATTTTCAAAAAGAGATCCTAAAAATTCCCCACATGAATCCCATACCACTCGAATATGGGCCTTACACCATCATGAAGGATGTGGGTGAGAATTATTTTGAATTGAGTATCCCCCCTTTCCTTATCTTGAACCTGATATTTAATGTGGAGTTTCTTTGACCATATTTTCCACCCGTATTGGACACCTCATAGGTGGATGAACATTTGGCCTCTATAGAACTCAATCCTAATTGCATTGAGTAGACTATAGTGGATCAGATCACATACACTGAAATGAAGGGAACCCCCTAGAAAAAAATACAACTCTATCAAATTGTCAAGGAATGATAGTTTCTCCACCAAATCAAGTGGCTCACCAGGAGTCAAATTTAGTAAGAGTTTCCTCATGTAATGAGGGAACTTGACACAAAGGGGACTATTACTTCATATACAATCCAAATCATCTACCATCACAATGGTTCATTTCAACTTCCAACGATCCAATTTTGAGCATTTTCTCAACTTTGCCAAAAACAATTAAATGCTTATTACAAATTTTACAAAGAGTTTATTTTGGAAAGCATCCAATTCAGATCAAAACTTCCCATTTGTAGACTTTTTTCCCCAAAAGTTTCATCTCCCTTCAATCTTGTTCTTATTTTCCTTCAAGAATCCTCCAAAAAAATCCAAGAAAGTGTTCCCCCACTTTGTTGGCTTCATCACACTTGCACGTGTCTTTCTTAATGTTGGGGGGTTGAAGACCCATGGTTCATCTAGAGTTTGACCAACAAAAAACCCAATCCATTGACACATCAATCCTCAGCCAAAGACTAAAGAAGGTCTCACCCGAGACACCATGAGGATCACAAATACCATATGGTCTTGTGTCGATGATGATGAAGGACTAATTATATGAAATTCAGTACGAGTTGGCATTCAGAAAATCCATTTAAAACTACTTAACAATTAACAGTAGGAAACAAGAATACACCCATTTAATTGATGCATAAGTAACATAATTAATACAAATTTGTTATCTTTATGCCATCATTAGAATCATACATTAAGAAATTCATTCATTGACAACAATAGAGCCTTTCTCTCTTATACATTTTCCCATTGTTACATCACACAATGCCACACGCTTCCTTTCAAACTCTACAAATGGAAAAGAAGCAGACTTATAATCATGAAGATTACAGAATATAGCCTTAGAGAAAGCTCAATGACAAAAATACTCACAACTATAAAAAAAAACAACCAACTGACTAACAAGATAACTCTGTTTTTGTTGTCATTGCTCCCTTTTATTTGCTTATTGTCTTTGGCACTCTATCACTTTCAGTTATGATCCACTTTCTCCTATGATTGCTAGTCCCACATGCTTCTGTCACCTACATGCATTCCACATATCCTCTTTTGAATAATTTCAATATCAACTTCCTTGCTAGCTCATCTTCTTTTTGCTCCACGTTCCCTCGTGCTGCTTGTAGTAATCATTCGTGGAGATTTCCTGAAGATTCTTTTCTTGATTCTAGCATGGATGTGGTTTCTTCTTGATTTTTGGTGCACATAAAAAAAATCGGACCGGTGCACATTTAGTAGAACTTGAACTAGCACATAATAAAAAAAATTGACTTGAAGCGCACACCTCTTGTCAATCCTCGTGCAACTTCTTGAGCATGCAAAAAAATGGAATAGGCCTGCACAACTTCATTTGTGAATTTGTGAGATATTTACCCAAAATGTTGGGTACCAATAGGCCCCCACAATTATTATTTGGTTTTTCCTCAATCCAATTGCCTCATGGAGTGACTGATGTGATAGATGAAACCGTCATAAGGATTTCTTGTATGAAGTCCTTGAATTGGCGATCAGAATCATTGAATGTTCCCTGAGGCTCCTAGGTAAGATGAACATATGAATTGACATAGAATTTTGTGACTTGAGGAGATGTCATATCCATTGTTTATATTTTCTCAATCAAGGGGCTGGAAAAAACCTACGTGTTTTTCAGCTAGGTATAAACTATTAATTTCTTATTGATCATAGTAGTGATGAGCTCTAATATGATTTTCTGTTCAACACAAGCTAAAATGATATATTTTGTCTTGGATGCAATAGTTGTCATCATAGTGATGCACTGGCTTAGAAGTAGATATGCTGGGATACTATTGTGTTGTGTGACTTCAACTTCAGCTACATAAATCCTCTCATCAATCATAGTCAACTCAAGTAGATTTTGTAGGTTAATCCATAAGTCAAAGCTACAATTGAACACACTAAAAAATGCCTTCACCATGTGTTGTCCATCTTGGACAACTTCTTTGGCTAGCATGAATTTTTGCTGCAATTGAATTTACTTCGGGCTCATTTGATGGAGTGATCGATGAAGAGATGTAATTTGTTAGTCCATGTTTTATAGGTGGGCCTTCACAACCAAGATCTTAATAAAGGGGGGAATGTCGCGACCTTGTGTTGAAGTAATCAGTATCTATGCATATAGAATGTCCACCATCCCAATAAGGTCGGTGATTTTTTTACTAATCTTAGTATATTGCACCCACACAATTGTATGGGACACAAATTTTGTATCATACTTTTGCTGCAAGCCTAGTGATCATGAACCTCCTTTTGATAATGTTCACAGGTCTGATTATGCATGACAATTTCCACTTGATGTTGGAGTTGTAGCTATGCATGAGTGTGGAAAAGTGTTGGTGTCACTCACTTAACTCAAAAAGTAGTATTGCAACACGGTCTTTCACTATTGGAGTCAGAATTGGTGCTAAGGGGATACTTATGTTGGTGAGGTCCACCAGAATCAGTATGGATAGGTTGAATCGAAAAAATCATGTGGGAATTTGGAACTGCTCCTTGAAGTCTATGGCCACAGTAGAGTATCATATTACAAAGTTGTGCTCCTAATTTGTCGACATAGATGGTCGAAATTATAGATAGCCTCCATTTGGATTTGTTGTTGAAATAAAAATTGTCTTTTGAGCACAAAGATCAAAGTTCCCACACCTGATGCCATCTAGTCGGGTCCCTGTTGTACTAGAGGGTGGTAATGAAGATGATTGGAACAATTGATTTTATTTTCACATTGAACATGGTAGAATGAATTGAATTCTATGTGGGGTGTGGGTCTCAAGGTTGCTTCAATGAGGTATCATCCTTGGATCCCCCCTAGTGGGGACCATGCGTTGTTCTTGCAGTTGTGAAACTTCAAATTGATTTAAGTCCTAGTTGTGATTAGTGCACATTTATAGAGTATCCATTTCTTCATCTAGGATTGGTTGAAGATGTGTCATCCTGACGAAGAGGTCTGGCCCACTCTTGTGTGTTCACCAACTATTGGTGGTCTGCACTTTGAACCACCTTTGCATAGTTGTGAAAATCTAGAGCGGGGAACTAATTAGGGTCTCAGACATCATAATCCATGAAGTGCACATCCTACACTTTTCCTGTCTAGGATCAAGTGAAGCTCACATTGAGAGGTAATGGTGCCTCCGATATCTGTCGATATTAACTAGTCTTAGCTTTGGTACAATATTTCTTGTAGAAGTAGGAATGTTAATGCTTAGCAGGAGAAGTACTAACTTGAAGAGATAAAAGTTTCCATGTATGGTGGTACAACTAGGAGGATATGCATCAAATTGTTAATAAATAAAAGTGTCATACCATGTTCGTCGGCCTCCACCAGAACATTCCTCCTTATACCACCCAGTACATCTAGGAAAACATCAATGATCGATACCTTCATGAGGTGGCCATGATGACATTCTATATTTTAGAGCCACATTATCCCTTTTACAATCCCGATGCATGGCCACCCCTTTTAATTTCCAATTGTACATAATCTTTGGGTGGTATCTCAACATTTACTATTGGTTACCGACTTAATAGGATCTCCCTTTGGTACCGTACAATAGATAGGTCACTATTTATGACATGAGATGATTGAGGTCATCTTACTTTACTTGTGACAATGAGGTATATTTACATGCACAATTTTTATTCTCCAGGGGTGTCGTTCATGCTTCTTGCACACCCCTTCATCAACGAGCTCTTGGTTAACTAGTCGCAATGACCCTTAGAAATTTGTGGTACTTCTTCATCCGATTCCATTTAGTCATTTTACACCATGGAGGAATGAATTTGGCCCTTTTGGATCTGGCAACATCCACTGACTACCCACTACTCCCTTACTCTTTTGGGACTCATTTATTTTCTTAATGGGATTGAGTGAGATTGAACATGTGGACATTCCTTCTATTACAACATTGGGTGTAGTTGTATAACTTCTTCACACATTCGGCTCTCTAATTCAACATGTAGAAAACTGAGGAACCCAAGGAACATAGAACTTTTTGGGAAACATGTGTTGTGTTAGAAAAACAGGACTGCAGAGCAATAAAATAAAACAAATGCAGAAACAAAACACAGAAGACACACAATACAAGAGAGACACAGATTTACGTGGTTCACCTAGTGTGGGCTATGTCCACCAGAGAAATTGCCAGGTCCTTCCTTTATTATTATCCAACAGATGAAGGGATATAACCTAAAGCATAACCCGCTGTAACTTCCTCTTCTTTCTCTCACAGTCTCCTCTCTCAGAATACAATATTCACCACCGACCATAGCCGTGATACATTTCCCTCATAAAAGAAGGTTGCCTTCTAGGTAAAAAAACCCTAACATAATCTCTACCGTTAGATCTGTGACCTAAAACCAAACCCCCATCGGGGATGCTGCCGCTGAACCGCCACTGGGGGCCCACTTGCCCCCAGACCCCGCAGAGGGGGTACCCCCCCTCTGCACTCCCCCACGTGGAAGAGTGTACATACTTATGGGGTGTAAATACTTCATGGGGTATAAACATGGCTGAAATCAAGGACCTCTGAATCAGGAAGATAATCAGGCTCCACAACCAACAATATCCCACTTGGAGACTGATCTCAACAACTCCACCGCTGCTATATATGATGGAATCTGAACCTTCTTCGACCTGGCAAATTTCTCATTTTCATCTTCATTCTTGAAGACCAACTGAAACTGAGCAGGAACTCAGTTTCTCCCTGGTTACTCCCTTTGTTAACATGTCTGCAGGATTCTGGCTAGTGTGTATCTTTTCCAGCTTCAATTGTCCATCTTCCAAGGCAGATCGTATGAAGTGGTACCTCAACTGTATATGCTTAGTCTTTGAATGGAAGGCTGAGTCCCAAGTCTGGTTATTTTCCAAGGAATCCATTTCCTCTTTCATGCCTTACTCCCACTTATTTTTGGTGTCTACCTGCATTGCCACTTCATAACATTCTGGTTCACCATAATCAATCAACAGTAAATAATATAATGAAGGAGAGTATCGTTCAAGGGGTATAATTAACCTGGTAGATCTTCTAACAAAACTTGCAGGTGTTTGAGGTACTTGCTGCTCCTACTATTGTACATTTTGATTTTCTGGTTCCTTTGGAATTTCTTTTTCAGTGATCTCATCAAGCACTGTGTATTCTTGTTTTTCTGTTTCTTGTTTCTTTCCCTGCAACTGATCTTTGTACATTACCTTCTCATTGAATATGACATCTCTACTCCTAATGATTTTGTTATTTTCATAATCCCATA
>ML791849.1:334975-380605 GCA_009831015.1 Picea engelmannii
GTAGGAAGACACCATCATTGACAGGAGAATGCGAACTTCGAAGAGAGGAAATGTGGAGTATTTGTGAGTTGGTCTTAAAGGGACGAATCCAAGCAAGGCCAAGTGGATTGAGGTTGGAAGGGTGAGGGAACTATACCCTCATCTTCTGAGATAGTCTTTTGGAGGTCCAAAAGCTTCCCAATGGGGAGGTGTGATCAGGGGATCAAATTTTGCTCAATTTTCAAAGTGCTCGGAATGCAACGAAAATAGTGCCATTGCATCCATCTCGTCTTACTAATTCCGGCGGTATATTTACTTTCTCAAACAGAGTCTGTATGGAGAAGATATCGTAATCTGTTCATCAAGCCAAACAGGCAAAAAGTTTGATGCTGACTGTACCTGTCCGTACAGTCCGTATGGTCTGACGTGGCAGGGCCGTACAGACCATACGGTGGTGACGTGGCAGATGCTGATTGGTCGATTGTTGGCGAGTTGAATGTTGACCCATGTCCTTGGGTGGCCAATAATAGGAGGACACGTGGCCCAATCCAAGGGCGCCACGTGTCACTCACTGGTTGGCTAAGGAGTTCTATGTATAAAATGTTGGAGGCCGTGGGGTTCGACCCCCGGACCTCTCCTCCATATAGTGCCTTTACAAATTCCAATAACCAACTGTCCGCCCAACGTTCCTTGTTATGAATGTTAAAGCACATCTATTTAAATGCGTGTGTTGTATTAAGTGGAAAGGGGGGTGGGCCGGGGCCTAGCCCCGACCCGTGGTTCCATTGTATAAACATATGACCATTGTAAAAACCAAATCACGCGCGAATTATAATTGCATACCATATATACCATATGTTATATTGTATATGCGCGCGGGGTTTGGAACCATAACCAACGGTTAAATGCACGGGGTTATAACCCGTGGTTTTGTTATATGACCGGTGGATTACAATGCGCGGGAGTTATACGGTTTTGAAATGGGAATAATGACCTAACCACTCGTTTTCCTAGCGCACGGTCATATGCGCCATACGCCCAGGTGCCGAGGCGGTTAGGGGCTGACGCGCCCTTAACCGTCCTACGGTTTGCACCATTGGCGCAGTTGCGTCCAGTGCAAGGTTTTTGCGCTTAAATGAGCGTGTGAGCCAGGTTCATTCAAGGAGGGTGCGAATTGTAGAACCAGAGACAACAAGATTGAAGGAAGGACTTCCAGGAGGCCTATCTTTCTCATTTTTCGACCGATTGAGGTGCCGAAAGAGCCCAGACAGGGGTTTTGGGATGCTGGGAAGCCATTGGAGCAGTTGATTTGTCAGTTTGAGCATTGTAAGACATGTTTTTGAGCACTTTTTGAGAAATTAATAATAATGATCCATCGGAAGCTGGACCAGGAGATGTAGCCCATAAGAGGGGTGAACTCCTTTATCAATTGTTGTGCTTATGTGTTTATGTTCAATGTTTATGCTGCTGTCTATGTGTAATTTGCATAAGTAATCCTTTAATTTATGTGTTGCAAACTGATCCATTTTCTTTAAACACATGGCATTTCACTTGCAATAATTATTCAAGTTTTTTCAAGTCTTCTTCAATTTTAGATCAATACCTAAATCATAGAGTGCCTCTTCATGCACCGTGCACTTCATCTCCTCATGCATATGATCCTCGATTGCACTTTGTTTGGCACATCACATCTCTTCCTTTCAGCGTGATTCTTACAATAACCTCTACATCATGCACTATATTTCTTCACAAACATAAGCTTTCTCCAACGACCTTTGCATGTTTTAATTCTTCATGGGTGTGAGCCTCTTCCAACAACCTCTACGTCATTAGTTGATCTTCCTCATGGATTTCAGTCTCCTTAAGTGACCTCTATGTCACATGTTGCAACTATTCTTGTTCTCTTTCTTCCTCCATGGCTTGTTGCACATCACAAAGAAACTGCTTATGTTGGGAGAAATCAAAATTAGGAGGGTGTTGTGCTACCTTTATTATCTTCCCCTCCGGCCTTTGAACCAATATTTCGCCAAGCTCGAATTCCATTCTCATCTTCACTCCTCCATGGGTTATCACCATGACATCAACCTCACGATCGTTCTCCTTCTTCCTATGAGGCTCTTAAGTCACCATATTGCAAAGTGTCTTCTTCTCTTCTTACTTCTTCAACAAGTTGGGGTAGTCCTCTGTAACATGCTTTGGACTATAGTAGTACCCATAGAGAGCAAATGTTTTGGTACAAAATATTGAAACATGGCCAATGTTTTTGCAGTTAAAACAAGTTGGGAACCTCCCTCACTTTCATATCCTCATCTACAACCACGTCCATAGCTTCCTCTAGGACCTCCATGATAGCCACCTCTCTTAGAACCACCACGGTCACCACCCTTCTATTCTTCTTGAGCCCAAAATACATCGTGGGTATGGTTTTACATTAGCTAGAGTGACCATATTGCAAAGTGTCTTCTTCTCTTCTTACTTCTTCAACAAGTTGGGGTATTCCTCTGTAACATGCTTTGGACTGTAGTAGTACCCATAGAGAGAAAATGTTTTGGTACAAAATATTGAAACATGGCCAATATTTTTGCAGTTAAAACAATTTGGGCATCTACCTCCCTCACTTTCATATCCTCATCTACAACTGCGTCCATAGTTTTCTCTGGGACCTCCATGATAGCCAACTCTCTTAGAACCACCACGGTCACCACCCTTCTATTCTTCTTGAACCCAAAATACATCGTGGGTATGGTTTTACATTAGCTAGAGTGACCATATTGCAAAGTGTCTTCTTCTCTTCTTACTTCTTCAACAAGTTGAGGTAGTCCTCTGTAACATGCTCTGGACTGTAGTAGTACCCATAGAGAGAAAATGTTTTGGTACAAAATATTGAAACATGGCCAATGTTTTTTCAGTTAAAACAAGTTGGGCATCTACCTCCCTCACTTTCATATCCTCATCTACAACCGCGTCCATAGCTTCCTATGGGACCTCCATGATAGCCACCTCTCTTAGAACCACCATGGTCACCACCCTTATATTCTTCTTGAACCCAAAATACATCGTGGGTATGGTTTTACATTAGCTAGAGTGACCAACATTTGTTCACATCATATCCCACAAATTCACAGAGTTCATAGAATAGATTCCAATGTTGGGAAATGGGGTGGTCAATGGCCCCACGACCTGCAAATTTTGCACCATTCCATTTAAGTCCCAGTTGGAAATGGACTTAGTGCACCCATCACAACATAGTTTTCAAGTACATGACACTCATCTCTACGATGCCCCTCAAACCGACACATAGTACACCATAACTGCTTGCTCATGAATTTTTCCTCTACCATATATTGCAATTGCATCGTCAGGTTGGCTAGCGGGGACTGTACTTGCACCAATCCTATCTATGTCTCTATCCCTCTGGGTGTAGCCTCTAGGCACATCACAATCTCCACCACCTCTACTTGAGTAATAAATTTCTACTAGGTGAGCGAGACTTGGATATGTGGAAGTAACCCCGCAATAAACCCTTATCTATGTTGTACATCCTAGATCTGGAATGTCAGCCTATCCAACAAAATTTTAAACTATTGGTCATAATCCCACATGGTTTCTCATGGTTTCTACTTAATCACCTTGATCTCTGTGATACATTGAGACTCTAACTTAGGATTTTTTAATTCTTTTAGCAAATCCTGCTTGATATTTGTCAGGGACCTCGTCTGTTCCACCAGTGTAGTAGCCTTGTACTTCATATACCATGTCAAGGATCTATTCCTAAATGTGGTATCCAGTTGTGCAATCTTTGATGCTTTCTCTGTGATCCTCTTCATAGAACATATCACCTCACAAGTGAACCAATGCTCTTTTGCATAATCTCTACCCGTCCCATGGAACATGGGTAGCCTCAGGGTACTATCCTGATCCACCATCATGGACCTTAAACTATATTGCCTCCAAGCAGACTGTTGGGTGTCTGGGACCTTGGTACTAATACTCTTCATTGAGAAGTAGTGTTGACTTCGTCTTATTCTTCACTCATCATTTATATTCTTTCTTTTCCTATTCTTTCCTCTACTCCAATCACCACATTGTTTATTTTTCTCTCTTATTGGTTGCAAATGCACAAGAGGGGTTGTTCAAAAGGGGGGTAACTCCATATTCTTCTAATATTTATCATGAGGGAACCCAAAGAGTTTCCTATTTGCAGTCGTGGAAGACCATCCACTATCGCTATCTCTTCTCCCCCACCACTAGGGGATCCTCCATCTTCCTCTCATTCTCCTATGCCCGATATTCTGTCAAAGTTGGGACTCTCCATAACATCCAAGGGGTTCAAAATTCGTCTTTTGGGCTCTTACAACCACTAATACTAGTATCTTCACTGGATACCCTACACTCAATTTCATGCCTCTTTGCAAGACTATCCTCATCTGTGCTCCTGTCTGGCACAACACACTCTTCCACACTTTCTCTTGGTGTGATCACATTCCTCTTCATCTTGGGCCTTACCCCTCGTCATGTATCCCTTTTTAACATCCTTCCACTTCTCTATTCTACTCTCCCTGACTCAACTCTTCTTGCGTACCTTTTGACTCTCTCTTCTATACTCTTCTAGGTTTCTCCTCTTCCTCACCTTATTTTAACAACTTATGGATCCTCCTTACCAGATCCATCTCCTCTCTCAATTTTCCCCTATCTTTTCATCCACCCCCCTAGTGCTATTGGATTCTACTTGATCATATTTTTGGGCTCCATGTGCATCAACCCCTTCTCCATGATTTTTTTTTTATCTAGAGTGGGATTTATTCCAACAACCTTTTCCTAGGGCCTTCCATGAAATTTCTTCCAACTTCGCTAAAATAATCGGTGTAATCCACAACAAATTCAATTATACATATCATTCACCCAAGAAAAATAGAAGTCAATGGCTCGAGTCCACTTGTTATCCAATGTTTTCATCCTATCAATCGTGGATTGATCCCAAACTATTGGTTCTTATGGCCCCAAAGCATTATTAGTATCAGTCTACCTCTTCAACCACTCATACAAAAGACATGGAAATTCAACAAATAAAATTCCATGCATATCAATGTAGAGATACCTATCCTTCCATCGATCCACATTAACATTCATACCTTGAGTTTCCCTTCAATAAAACTCATCTTCATTCGCAGTTAACCAATATTGAGTTTCCTATCGATTTGGATACCACCTCATTCTTTGCCTTCATCATTCAATAAAATACTTTCAAGTCTTGAAAACAGAATCATTTGTTGGCTCAATCACACTTGTGTGCATCTTTCTTAACATTGGGGGTTGAATACCTAGGGTTCATCGAGATTTTGACCAAACAAAAACCTTAAGGCATCGACATATCAATCCTCAGCCAAAGAGTGAAGAAGTCTCACACAAGACACCATGAGGATAATATAGACTATATGGTCTTGTGTCGATGATGATGAATTACTAATTAGAAAAAATTCCATCTGGGTTGGCATTCAAACAATCCATTGAAAACTGATTAACAATTAACAATAGGAAATAAAAATACACCCATTCCATTTATTCATAAGTAACAAATCATGAGACTAGAATTACTGCAAATTTATTATGTTCATTCCATCATTACACACATGTATTAAGTAATTCATCCATTGGTAGCAACAAATCCTTTCACTCTTATAAATTTTCCTAGTACATCACACAACACCATGTGGTTCCTTTCAAACTCTACCAATGGAACATACTCAGACTTACATCCAGGGACATTACAAAACATAGGCTCAGAGTGAGCTCAATGACAACAATACCCACAACTAAAAAAAAAAAACCAATTGAATAACAAAATAACTCTATTTATGTTGTCGTTTCTCCCTTTTATTTGCTTCTAGGCTCTGGCGCTCTCTCACTTTTAGTTCTTCCCCACTCGCTCCTCTGAATGCCATTCCCACATGCTTTTGTCACTCGTATGCATTCCATGTATCCTCTTTAGAATCATGACAATATCAACTACCTTTCCAGCTCATCTTATTTTTTCTCCACGTTCCCTCGTGCTTCTTGTAGTAACCATTCAGGGATAATTCCCAAAGATTATTTTCTTGATTCTGACATGTATGCAGTGTCTTCTTTATTTCTGGAGTACATCACAAAAATTGAACGAGAGCGCATTTGGAAGAACTTGAACGGGCACACAATAAAAAACTTGACCTGACACATACACCTCTTGTCACCCCTCGTGCAACTACTTGAGCGCGCGTAAAACTGGAAAGGATTGCACAACTTCATTTTTTCATGCATTCAATATTTACCCAAATATTTGGGTGCCAACACACTACAAGATGGAAGATAAGAGATAAATAAGGGCTACCTTTGGCATAAGCATATTTTCCATCTAATGATTAGAGATGACATTGTTTATTGCAACTGAGGTCATTGGACAATTATTTCTCCTTGGGTTCTAAGTGCTAGCATCTCCTCTTCCCCCCCAACCTTGACTCTCCAAGCTTTCTTCTTGGTTGTTCAATTATTTCGATGAATTTCTAGGTGAAACCTCCAACATTTGTCCTACCAATGTCCTTTCAATATATAGTACTGGAAATAGTTCCTATATAGTTTGCTTCGCATTCTATAGTGCCAACAATTGTTGTCCTTATGATCCCTTTTCTTACAACAGATCAAACAAACCAAAGATACTATGTAATACATTTTCAGTTTTTTATGATTCTTTCCAACTTGGTTGCTTGGTCCCTCACTATCTGGAGTGGATTTGGATGGCATAATCATCTCTTTGTTTCCCTCTTCCAAGAATCTATAAGAAAATTTGGGTGTCTTGTTGCACACTCCTTTTCCATTTTCCTTTTCATCCATGGGAATGGCTTGTTTTCTAGTTCCTCTTATCTTGACAAAGGTGGTATGAGATAAAATTTTGTTGACTTCTTGTCCTCTAAATCCTAGTCCTTCATCCTTAGACCTCTGTTGAGCGATAATGGGTATCATAATCCCTTGGCCTTCATTTCCTATCCCTTGGAATTCACATCCCATTTTCCTCATGATCTTGCATTTGAGGCCTCTAGCATGCTTTTCAAAGTCACTGAAGATCTCTTGAGGAAGGGTCGTGGAAGGTGAGTTTACTATGCTTGAGTTCATCATCATGTTTTATTTTATAATGGCAATTGAGGGGGATTTCTTGGTCTCTTGGACAACTTCTTATAGTTTCTTCAAGGTCTCTTCCTTCACTGTCAAATCCAACTGAGTGAATTTCTCCTCCAATTGCAAGAGATGCAATCTACTCCCATCTAAGCCTTCCCTCATGGTGGTGAGGGAATCATGGTGTTTGGAAATTTCTTTCTCCATATCATCCACTTTATTCCTCCAATACATATTTTTCTCTTTGATATGTCTATTGAAGTCTCTCAACTCTTCCCGCTTCTCCCCGTTCAAGTTTTTTTTCGATGGAAGTTGCTTCAAAGACTCTAAAAAACTTGATCTGATACCTTGTGATTCGTAAATAGTATGCATAATTTATGGGAATTTCGAGTTAAGAAACGGGCCTAAAATAATGTACTATCAAAACTAGCTTTAAAAGAACCAAGATGATCCAAGAATATAATCTCAACCATAACTGGAAATATTTTTGGAGGGACAGGAAGAAAACTACTTTTTTAAATCATATTTTTTTACTCATCTCCTTGTAATTTTACTCAAATTTCAAGTGTACGCACTCGTTGGATGCATAATTAAATTCCACATCCAATGGGTATGCACTCTGCATACTATTTATATGTAAGGTATTGGAAGGAAATATGCAAAGCATAAATACAATTTTTATCACGATTGTTAGCAAAAAGAATGAAAAAATAAGCACAATGACACAATTGATCCAAAATATTATATCTTTATTATCTTGAGAAAAAATTTCACTTGCCTCTTCAAGGGGGAAACCTCCAAAAGGGAAGAGACTGAGTACACATGAATTCATAAGAAAAATATTTTCCATGCTTTTTACCTCTATTTATACTATTTCTATCTTCTAGAGAACATTCTAGAGGAAAAATTTTCTAGAGGTGGAACCTTCTAGTAAGTCTTCTTACATTAGACAATTTAACATGATTATATAGGCCTTATTTACTAATGTCGGCCTTTATTACATAGGAAAAATATTATTCTATATATTTGAGTGGTTAGGGAGGATAGGACCCTAACATGCCCTCCCCCTTGAAAAGCATCCTTGTCCTCAAGGCTTAGGATATGGGAAATGTTGCAGAATGGGATGATTCCCATGTGGCATCCTCAAGTTGTGTATCCTTCCACTGTACTAAAATTTCGTTGATTGTGCACTGACAGAGAAAACGCTTGTATTGGTCCAAGACTACTTGGGACGAAAACCAAATGGAGCCTTCTTCATCCAATTTAGGGAGACTAATTTGAATCTGAAACTTGGTTCCAATCACTTTCTTTAAGGAGAAAACATGAAAAACTATATGGAGCTTAGAGTGACTAGGGAGATCTAACTTGTAAGCCATGGGCCCCATGCACTTCAAAATTGTATAAGGGCCATAAAATTTTCGATCAAATTTGTGGCAGTGATATGCTTTGAGGGATGTTTTCTTATAAGGTTGTAGATGAATAAACACTTGATTCCCTTTAGAAAAGTGTGTTAGACACACCGACCACACTGAGAGGTGGGGGGGGGGTGAATCAGTGTAGGGATATTTTTAAAACTTCCCCTTCACAAAACTCCTTAGTTAGCAATCACCATTTACTCATTACTTATTGCTGTCATTTATAACCTGTTAAATGTGAACATACATCAGCAACATATATCGGCAACATATATCATCAATAAGTCATCACCACAAGGAACACAAAGAACACAAGATGCATGTACAATTTCATTTTTATTACAGACTACAATCCTTGGGTTATCAACAACAACTGAATAGAGTTAAAACTCCACAAGAGCACCAACTCTAGAATGAAAGACTCAACTTACACAACTCAACACCAACTGGGAAGAGGAATCAATCCTCAACAGATACCAATATGTCAATAGGTACATGACCTGTTAGTAGTGCAGCACGTGTATGTACACTCCCTACCATTAGTACAACTCGCGTATGTAAACGACCCGTCTGTACTACAACCTATGTATGCCTTCTGAACATTTAGGGTTTTCTCTCCATGAAAAACTTAGATCCTCTGCATCCTTCTGTCACATCCACTTCTTCCTTTCACTATCCAATCTGTACCATAACCAATCACAACACATATATGCTCTCCAAGAACTCACTCATGCTCCTCAACCATGTACCAAAAAAACCCTTATCCATATGCCAAGAAATACAAGATGTTCCTCAACAAGAAGTATCAATGATAAATATACCAACACTGTATTTTTGTAGATATGACTTATACAAAAGATCCCATAGAGCCACTAGTCTCTCTAGGATGAATTCTCAAATCTTCATAACCATTTCTCATGCATACATCAAAATCCAACTATTCATAGAAATAAGACATACCTTTTGAACCAATGGATAGATCTGATGTATTTGAGCACTGTAGACCTTCCTGGGACCTTGATCTTAGAATCCAGAACCTCTGCATCTTCATCTTTTCAAGTTTCCATGGATTTAGCAACATGTACGCACCCTAATACACTGCTAGCCCGCATACTTACTCACCCTAATACACTATCATCCCGCGTACGCCTCAGAAACTAGGGTTTCTAAACTTCTGAAACTTTCACTGTCAAGATCTCAGACTTACAAAAAATTTGATGTGTCCTTGAGATCCTCCAGTCAATCTCTCTCTCAGAATAAATATTCAAGATATGCTCAAGAGATTATTTTATAAGAGACCCCTGCCTCTTATTTATACTCCCCAAGTAGCTTCCTTAGAAGCATCTTCTAGGCCACTTTGTCCACATAGCCATTTTTTCCACATAGTCACCTATGTCCAACTTTGCACAATTTTCCACTTGTCCATGTATCCAATAGCCACTTGACCACTTAACCCATTTTCCTCATTTTAGGGTTAATATTCTTATAACCACTTTCCATAATTAGAAAGTTCTCCATTTACTTTATTATTTAAATAATCCTCAACTTTGTCACTTCACTTTATTATTTAAATAATCCTCTTTGACTATGTCACTTCACTTTATTAGTTAAATAATCCTCTTCGACTTTGTCACTTCACTTTTAAATAATTTATTATTTGCAAGCACTTTGACTTCTTTGATCTTTTGGGGCTTCAAGCCAACATATGAGGGTCCTCCAACTTCGTAAGTCCATAACTCTCAAACCGTGAGGAGTTATGTGACATTCCACATACCACCAGAAATGGCATGACAAGCACTATTCATCTAGGATAGTTTCACTAACAAATTCACTGATATTAATCTCATTATTACACAATTAAGTATGGGTTCTATAACCATACTTCTTACACAATTAACTATGGGTTCTATAACCATACTTCTAGGATAACTCAATTGCAAAACGTCTTCCCATGAGGGATTTCACCATAAGGGGACCACTTTGGAGTTCATCCATTTGTACTTCTTATCAGGACAATAATGAGTCATCTTTACATCAATCCAACTATGCATCATATATCAATGAAACCACATCGATCCATCTTCATCTATGCATCATATATCAATGGCAACTCATTGATCCATCTTCATCTATGCATGCCATCATATGACTATGATTCCACTTAACATAAATCCATTCACATCAAGGAAAATACATATAACATCAATATGCTATGACAAGACATTGTTCCTTCGACATCAATCCTTTGGCATACAAGACATTGTTCCTTTGAAATCAATCCTTTGAGATCAATTAATCAATCCTTTGGCATCAATGACAACATGATCCAACAATATCCCCCTTTGGCATTGATGGAAATACGAACATTGATGTCAACACCAATCATTGATGGAAACATGTAGACAAGACATTTCTCTGCATCAATAGTCATCTCAATCACATCAATGTGACTATCTCTCCCCCTTTGACATCAATGGAAAAGGGTAGTTCTATCCTTAGGGATTCTCCCCCTGTCTGAACTCTCCTTGGGGCTGCTCCCCCTGCCTGAATGCCTTTGATATTCCTCTGAATAATCTCTCCCCTTTTGAACAAGGGATATCACTCTAATGTAATGCTGAAGATATATCACCCATACTCCCCCTGTGACCATCTCTCCCCCTGGAACTATGCCTCCGTGTTCTTTCTCCAGGTATAGGGATCCTTTTCAAGTATTTATCTTTGCATCTGATAAAATATCTCCTCCTAGAATCATGGGAAGAAGAATGACTCCCCCTATCTTCTCTGCAATATGAACAATATGTTATCACTACAATATGCTTCTACTGCAAATGCTACTACTCAACCAGAACATATATCAACCTCTCTTTCTATGAAAATCCTTGGACCTGTCCATGCATCAAAACTCATGCCATACCATACATCATGAAGCAAAAGATATGTCAACAATTAAATAGAGAATCATGAACAAAACATCAACCAAGTACATTCTGTGCCATATTGTGTGCCAACCATGCACAACACCCATGTACATCACCCATGTACATCAATATCATAGAATATGCCATAATATGTTATCAATGGAGTGTATCAATCATATGCTTCTACAAACATGCCAACCATGTGTCTCAAGCAAGTGTCATGTCACCCATGACATGCTTCTATCATGAACCAAGTTCAACAACCATGTAT
Source organism: Picea engelmannii (assembly GCA_009831015.1). Classification (NCBI taxonomy): domain Eukaryota; kingdom Viridiplantae; phylum Streptophyta; class Pinopsida; order Pinales; family Pinaceae; genus Picea; species Picea engelmannii. Next base: position 346,702 of record ML791849.1, read on the forward strand.
CTTAATCAATCAAGTGTCTCAACTATATCATCCCATATATCATGTACCAAAGTGTATGCTAAACAAGTAATACCAATGGTGTACTTTAGCCAAGTACTATAATCCGCATACATATACCGTCTATGAGTGCATCAACATTGCACTAATCATGTATCACCACCTATACTAAGCAAGTTCATTAACCATGCACCATACCACAACAAGATGAACTACAATCAATATGTGTCCTCATATATGAATTCCATATCAACCATGTGCCAATCATATTACTAGTAGGTGCCTCTAACAATGTACCAAATGTGTACCAAACATGCATCAACTATAGATCAATCTATGACTCATCAATGGTGTACAACATGACGATTTCATCAAATCATGAACTACATGTCCCAATATGTAGCTCATCCATATGCCAAATGCATGCACCAAGATATCCAACAAATATTCTTCCAATAATACATCATAAGATATATCAATGAAACTCAAATATGTACTAGCCATGTACCCCAACAGATCAGCCTCAACCTCCATTCACTACAACAAATATTAAGCATCCAATATGAACTAGAAGTGTGCCTCAATAGATCAATGACATCTCTAGCTACCATCATCATGATATATCTCATAACCAAAGTGCCATAACTTCACTGTCACAACCAACATTGTTCTTTCAACAGAAAAATGTCTCAATCCACACTCTAGGGTTAGTAACATGGATCCAAGATAGTCTTTCAACACTCAACCATATGTCACCACCATACATACATCAATTATGTATGCCAACATGTAATCATGAAAAAATGCAGAAAAAAATGTCAAACCCTGCAACAAACCATGTCAGATCCTGCAACACAAAGTTATACCATTATACCATGCTGCAACTCATGTGCATAGCCTTTTTCCCAAGGCTCTTTTACCACAGATATGCAGTCTACTGCACAGACAACTCGTGTATGTACATGACCTATTCATAGGTGAGATCGCGTATGTACGTGACTGTTACCATTGTAACCCATGCATGCTTATGAAGATGACAAACTTGAACTTCCTTTAAGCCTGCCATTCTACTCTGGTTTTTCAGTCTTCTTTACCCACTTTTGAAGGTGTCCCTGCTTCTCGGAACTTGAGCTCTGAGCTTCCATATTTTCAAAAATTTCTTCCTTCCTAACTTCATGCCTTCTTCTAGTCATGCTATATGAAGTCCTCATCATGGTCTTTCTTCCTGTGTTCCAACAATCCTGGGAATTGTGACCAAATCCACTATAGCTGTAGCATCTCATGATGTGACAATGAACAACAATGTGTCCTACTTGATTACAACTCCAACACCTTAGGGTGTTATGAAATATTTCTTTATCTTTTCTTGCATAATATCTACATTCCAAAGCTTTGTGACCATATTCATTACATGAGTAATAGTGACCATGAATTTGTTTTTCATACCTTTGCTTTGGTGTCCATCTTGAAGGTGTCTCTCTTCTTTGAGGTGTAAATATGACTTCTTGATGTCTTCCTTGCTTTGTTCTTTTGAAACTTTCCTTGCCTTGTGTAGATGGTTGACTTGCAACATTCTTTCCATCCTTTAAGAGTGAGGGACTTACCTCATGCTTCTTTGAGGTGCTTGCTTCAACATGTGTAGCTTCCTTGTTGTATCCAAGACTCGATTTATCATTTGGTGATCTTTGACTATCCAATATCGCATTCAAGATTGTTGAGCTATTCAAGAATTTGTTTGACTTTTCTACTTTCTTTCTAAGATCAACAACTTCATCTTCCAACTTATGACATGAATCTTCCTTTTCATTTACTTGATTCTTTAATAGTTCCTCTATCCATTTGGCTTCTTCAATTTGGGTCTTGAGATGGACATTAACTTCAAGACTTTTTCTAATCTCATCATCTACCTTCTTATTTTCTTCTATTTCACTCTTTAGTCTTTTGATCTCTTTTTATTTTTCTTCTAATTGAGTCTTTTTACTTTCTTCTTGTTCTTTGACCATTTCCTTTAACTTCAAGATATGCCTTTGATTCCTTTTAAGAAACTTTTCAATGTTCTCATCAAGATAGATATATTCTATGTAACAATGGTCATAGTTGTATTCAAATAGACCCCATTCAACTTTCCTTTTAAGCTCTGATAATTATTCTTCTACTTCTTCCATGGGATAAATATCATTTGATTCTACACATACTATCTCTAGATTTTCTTCTTCACTTGTAGACAAATATTCAACATCATCACATTTTGAAAGATTACAATCAGGGTTTTTTTGAGATTCTTTACCTTCATTGATCTTGATGGAGTTGTCTTGAAGGTCTTCCCTTTTTCCAAAATCATCACATTTAGAATCATTGCAATTACATGATTTTGGAAATTCTTTACCTTCATTGATCTTGATGGAATTGTCTTCAAGGTATTCCCTTTTTCTTTGGTATGTCTTCTCTAGATTTAGACATAGATACTTGGTGGAAGTGCATTGTTCCTTGCTCTCTTTGATAGAACTTGAGAGTCCACTAAAAATGGCCTTGAGAGCCAATGCATCATTCTTCTTTTCTTCCCTTTGAGCTGCAAACTTTGACTTGTTCTTCAAAGGAACTAATCCACCAATAGTTTCTTTCCAAACACCCGCTCTTATTTCCTTCAAATGCACTTTCATTTCTATTCTCCATGTAGAATAATTTTCCTCATCAACGATTGGAACTTCATCATCCATTTGTGTGTCCATGGATCTCCTCCAAGCTTGTTAAGGCTTATAGTGAAGGCCAGATCTGATACCAATTGTTGTACACACTGACCACACTGAGAGGGGAGGGGGGTGAATCAATGTAGGGATATTTTTAAAAATTCCCCTTCACAAAACTCCTTAGTTAGCAATCACCATTTACTAATTACTTATTGCTGTCATTTATAACCAGTTAAATGTGAACATACATCAACAACATATATCATCAATAAGTCATCACCACAAGGAACACAAAGAACACAAAGAACACAAGATGCATGTGCAATTTTCTTTTTATTACAAACTACAATCCTTGGGTTATCAACAACAACTGGATAGAGTTACAAATCCACAAGAGCACTATCTTTACAATGCAAGAATCAAATTACACAAATCAACACCAACTAAGAAGAGGAATCAATCCTCAACAGATACCTTTCTGTCAACAGGTCCGCGACCTGTCAGTAGAGAAACACGTGTATGTATGCTCCCTACCTGTAGTACAAATCACATATGTATGCGGCCTATCTGTACTATAGTCTGCGTATTCCTTCTGAACATTTATGGTTTTCTGTCCATGAAAAACTTAGATCCTCTGCAACCTTCTATCACATCCACTTCTTCCTTTCACTATCCAATATGTACCATAACCGATCATAGCACATCTATGCTCTCCAACAACTCACTCATTCTCCTCAACCATATACCACAAAAAACATTAGCCATATGCCAATAAATACAAGATGTGCCTCAACAAGAAGTATCAATGATAAATATACCAGCACTGTATTTCTATAGATCTGACTTATACAAAAGATCCCATGTAACCACTAGTCTCTCTAGGAAGGATTCTCAAATCTCCATAACTATTTCTCATGCATACATCAAAATCCAACTATTCATAGAAATAAGACATACCTTTTGAACCAATGGATAGATCTGATGTATCTGAGCACTGTATACCTTCCCAGGAGCTTGATCTTAGAATCTAGAACCTCTGCATCTTCATGTTTTCAAGTTTCCATGGCTTTACCAACATGTACACACCCTAATACACTGCCAACCCGCGTACGTACGCACCCTAATACACTGTCAGCTTGCGTATGTATGCACCCTAATACACTGTCAGCCCACATACGCCTCAGAAACTAGGGTTTCTGAACTTCCAAAACTTTCACTGTCAAGATCTCAGAATTACGGAAAATTTGATGCGTCCATGAGATCCTCCAGTCAATATCTCTCTCAGAATATATCTTCAAGATATTCTCAAGAGATTATTTTACAAGAGACCCCTTCCTCTTATTTATACTCCCCCAGTAGCTTCCTTAGAAGCATCTTCTAGGCCACTTTGTCAACATAGTCACCTATGTCCAACTTTGCCCGATTTTCCACTTGTCCATGTATCCAATAGCCACTTGACCACTTAACCCATTTTTCTCATTTTAGGGTTAATATTCTTATAACCACTTTCCATAATTAGAAATTTCTCCATTTAATTTATTATTTAAATAATCCTCCTTGAATTTGTCACTTCAGTTTATTATTTAAATAATCCTCTTTGACTATGTCACTTCACTTTATTATTTAAATAATCCTCTTTGACTTTTTCACTTCACTTTTAAATAATTTCTTCTTTGCAAGCACTTTGACTTCTTTGACCTTTTGGGGCTTCAAGCCAACATATGAGGGTCCTCCAACTTCGTAAGGCCATAACTCTCAAACCATGAGGAGTTATGTGACATTCCAACTTCGTAAGGCCATAACTCTCAAACCATGAGGAGTTATGTGACGTTCCACATACCACCAAAAATGACATGACAAGCAATATCCATCTAGGATAGTTTCACTGACAAATTCACTGATCTTCATGTCATTATTCCACAATTAAGTATGGGTTATCTAACCATAATTCTATGATAACTCAATCACAAAGCATCTTCCCGTGAGGGATTTCACCATAAGGGGACCACTTTGGAGTTCATTCATTTGTAGTCCTTATCAGGAAAATAATCAGTCATCTTTACATCAATCCAACTATGCATCATATATAAATGAAACCAGATCGATCCATCTTCATCTATGCATCATATATCAATGACAACTCATTGATCCATCTTCATCTATGCATGCCATCATATGACTATGATTCCACTTGACATCAATCCATTCACATCAAGGAAAATACATGTTACATTAGTATGCTATGAAAAGACATTGTTCCTTTGACATCAATGCTTTGGCATACAAGACATTGTTCCTTTGACATCAATTAATCAATCCTTTGGCATCAATGACAACATGATCCAAAAAAGTGGTGTTCTAAATGAACCTCATTGGATTTTTACTTTGTGTGATTCTGAGCCCTGGCTAGGTTCTCTTTGAGGGTCTGGATAATGTCAACTCAGACTGTAAGGGTTCTATCAACATCCTAGACCTTGGAGACATCAGGCAGGTAGGATAATATAGAAGGTGGATTTTGACCATAGGTCTCCTCAAAGGGAATCATGTGAGTAGCACCATGGTAAGATGTGTTGTATGACCATTCAATGATATCGTCGATTAGACATGAAACACATCAATTTTTTTCCAAGAACTTGTTGATGGATTTCATTTGACCATCAGCCTGGGGATGATAGGCTATGTTGAGATGCAATTGGGTTCCTTGGAGCCTAAACAATTCTTACAAAAATTTGTTGATCAAAGTTGGATCTCAGTCGAAGACAATAGTGTGGGTCATTCCATGGAGTTTGAAGATATTTTCCATGAAAAATTGAGCCACATTGGATTCTATGAATGGGTGTTGGAGGGCATAGAAATGAGCATATTTGGAAAGGCGATTGACCACAAACATGATGAATGATTTATTGCTATATTTGGGTAATCCAACAATGAAGTACATAAAAATATTGGTCCATACAATAGGAGGAATAGAGAGAGGTTGGAGTGTGCCTAGAGTTTTTATTGATTCTCCCTTATCATGTTGGCATGTATCACATTCAGCCACAAAAGTGCATATGTCATATTTCATGCCTTCTCGGAAAAATGAAATTTTGATCCGTTCATATGTTTTGCGAAAACCCAAATTCCCTACTATCGGTGAAACATGAATTTTAGAGGGTAGAGTGGATTTAAAGTGATATTGTTTGCTCGAATACAGAAGACCTTTATAGCGAAGCTCCTCATTGTTCCAAGAATATCCCATAGACGCCTGAGGATATTGTTGCAATTTTTGGATTAGGCGATAAATTTTAGGATATTGAAAACCATTATTGAAGAACTTCATTTAACCAATCTAATACAATGAAGGAGAGTGAAAAGAGTGACCCTTCTTCTTCATATTTCTGAGAAAGAGCATCAACAACCACATTTTCTTTTCCCTTCTTGTAAATGATCTCATAATCATAGCTGAACAGTTAGGGGTGTTAGGATATTTAGACACTTATGAGTTAGTTAAGATCTACTTGGACTAATGTGTCATTAGGTAAAAGTGTGTTTCTTAGTGTGTTTATTTAGTATGCATTTGTAGTTAGGAAATCCGATGGTCACAATATGTTCCCGAAATAGAGTGATCTGACGGTTCATATTCTCCTCGATCTTAACGGCCATTGATTCATGGATTAAAACTTGATTGGTCCATGATATATATTTAAAGAGCATGGAGAGTAATTTTCCGATGATCGATTGTGAGAAAATATCTTGTAAAATCTCTATGTAATCTTTTTCTTTTGCATTAATAAATTGCTCCCAAGTGGCCGCGTTGGTTGGGGCCGTGGATGTTTCCTCGTAGGGGTTTTACCACTTAAAAAAATTGGTGTGTTGATATTTGATCTGGTTGTGTGAGTGGTTACTAAAGGTGTTCATCCTCTGTTGGAATACTTGTGTTGTCGAACATGGTATCAGATCCTGTTTGAAGACCTGCTCCTGTTGTAGATCGAGATCATGAAGCTGAGTTGTCTCATATTCATTTTATATCACTTTCATACATTTCTGGGCTAAGAGGTCTATTCCATTGCTTCTAGAGTGCTCTTTTTAGTCAATAACACTTTTCGTTTCACTCGAAACGGTTTATGTTTGCCCAAGATATGACCATTTCACTCAGATCCGAAGGTATAAAGCCTAAATATGCATGTTTTAAATTTTTGCAGAATATTATTTTGGTTTTATATTATTTATTTATGGGTTGCTACTCTTTTAGATATGCATATTCTCTTTTCCCCGCACCCTCTGCGATCTCAGAAAATCATAAACAAATAGGAAAAGGTGCATCTTCTGGGTAAACTAATTGAGATCTAACCCTTGGTGTCATTGAGAAGCACAATTTTTTTCTTGTGTGAAAAGAGGTGTTTTTAGCACGCTCTCCAAAGCCTTCAACAACAACAACAACACCAACATCAATAAAAATCCTCTTGATAAATAATACAATATGTTTTGCTAGACCATGTGGTTAAAAGTTTCCTTATTAAGTAAGAGGTCTTGAGTTCAAGTCTCTCTTTTTGTTACTTTTTTTGAAAAAGTTCATGCTAAAATTGTAAAGTGTATTTCACTTCAAGTATAAAAGTGAATCGCTATAAGTAGCTTTAATATTTCATTTTAGAGTTATTTATTTTTCATGCAACTTTTCTTTTATAAAGTAACTTCATTGTAAAAGTGATCCCCACTTCTCTTTATAAAAAGTGGGTCACTTCATAAAGCAACTTACACCACCATGTGGTCCTTTGGTTATCGTTTATGAATTTTTTAAAAAGGGCATAACTAGCACATCTAAAGTCCGTTTCAGTGCATTTTTTTTAAAACTGCCTAATTTTTTGAGATATTTCCATCTAGATCATCAGTTTCGGTTTTTAAATCCATATTATCTGCATATTTAATATGGCTTCTACAAGTAATCTCTTTCTTACCAACACTAGCTATTTCCAATGGAAATCCCATATGGAGGATTTATTAAGAAGTAAAGGCTTGTACCAGATTACCTTGGGAAAGGAAAGAACACCCACTGATGCTGATAAGAAATTCAAATGGAATAATAGGAATGACGAAGCACGTGGATTAATCAGAATGTCCATCTCTCCCGATTTAAGGTTCCACCTTTAATCAATAAATCAACCCAAAGAATCTTGGGACAAGATTGAATCTGTGTTTGGTAAGAACAATATTATTCAAGTACAATAGTTATAAAATAAAGTACTGACTTTAATTCCAAATGATTTTTCTTGCATTGAAGACTATATATCTAAGTTTAAAACACTCAGAACTTTATGTGAAGAATGTAATATAAAGATAGAAGAAGATTGTTGAATCTATCTTATTATTTCTAAGCTAGGTAGTGCATATTCTGTGTTTGTATCTACCTTTTATGCCATGCAAGAGGCTCTAGGGACATCTTATAAAAAACCTAGTCTTGAGAACTTTTGTGATGCTTTGATAGAGAGAAAAATAAGCTTGTACAACTTGGAGTGATCAAGACTGCAGGTACCTCCAACAAAGTTTTAGTCATCCATCATAAATATAAACCCAAGAATCCCAAGAAGAAACATCCTCGCCACAAAAAAAAACAATATAAGGGTCCCAAACCCACTCAGACAGCTTCCGCTCCTAATGGTGACAAAGGAGCAAAATATAAAATTAAGAAGACTGTCAGACATTGAAAATTTTGTGATAAAAATGATCATGATGATTCCAAATGTTTCAAGAAGATGGCAACTTTAGAAGTAGCGATGAAGAATCACAACATCAGTTTTGATTATACTTCTTCTTCTTCTTCTCATGGACACACACTTTCTGCTTCTGGTTTCTCCTTCAATAGAACTTCTACTTCTTCTTCTGATGAGTGGCTTATTGATTCTGGAGCATCTTATCATATGGCTAAGGATAGAGACATATTTTCTGCTCTAAATGAATGTAACACCAAGAAAATATTTGTTGGTGATGATAGATCTCTTAGTGTTGAAGGATATAGAACAATTCAAGTAGAAAATGGTCATTTCAATGATGTATTATGTGTTCCAAATCTTTCTTGTAACCTTCTATTAGTATATCAAATGACTCATTCAGGTGAAGGTAAAATCATAGAGTTTTCACCTCACCAATTTGTAATCAAGGATCTAAAAGATCCTAAACATGTTCTTGCAACTGGAATTGTTGATGATATTACCAGGTTGTACAAGTTTGAAAACTTTGGGTCATCATCTTTTTCATCAGTTTTTGTTGCTCATAGAAATGACTTAAGAAAACTTTGGCATGAGTGGTTTGGTCATCTAAACTATCGCTCATTTAAAAAACTATGTAATCAAAAGATGGTGACTGGTCTTCCTCTTGTTTCATGTAGAGATGGTGTTTGTGACGGTTTTGTTCTTGGAAAACATCATCGGGACAATTTTGACAAATGTTCCTCTTGGCATGCCTTGAGCCCTTTGCAACTTGTTCACAGTTATTTGTGTGGTCCACTCCCTTCTCCTTCTTTTCCTGGGTGCAAGTATTTCTTAACTTTCATTGATGACTTTTCCAGACGTACTTGGCTTTACTTCTTCAAACTTAACAAAAAAGTTTTTGACAAGTTTTTGGCCTACAAGGCCCTTGTAGAAAAGAAATCTGGACATCAAATTCAAAAGTTAAGAACAGATAATGGAGGCGAATATGTGAAAAATAATTTTACAAGTTACTGCACTACACAGGGCATCCAAATGCAACACATTGTTCCATATACACCATAACAAAATGGTGTTGTTGAGAGAAATAACCACACATTAAAAGAAATGGCTAATTGTATGATCCAATCTAAGGGATTAAGTGTAAAGTATTGAGAAAAAACAATCAAATATGCAAATTACATAGTAAATTGCACTCCCACAAAGGCTCTTAAAAATATAACACCGGGAGAATCTTGGACTAAAATTAAATTAGATGTAAGTCACTTCCGTGTCTTTGACAGTATATCATGGGCTCACATTCTTGATGAGAAAAAGAAAGCATTGCAACCTAAAAGTGAGAAGTGTATATTTGTTGGTTATTTTGAAGATGTCAAAGGTTATATACTTCTTCAGCCACATTGTAATGAAATTATTATTAGAAGAGATGTTAAGTTTGCTGAAAATTTCTTGGCATGCGAGCCTAATTCAACAATTGTGCCTTCTTCGGCCTGTGATCCATATTTGGCATTTGTCCCTTCTTCTATTCCTATTATGGTTTCTTCTTCAGATGATGACAGTGAGGATGAAAATCCACCTCCTCCTGCTCACTTTCCTCCAGATGAGTCCTTTGAACCTGAACCAACACTAGCTCCACAACTTCCTAGATGAGTTCATTCAACATGAGAAGTAGCTGGTGATATTGTTGGTGATCCTTTAGATCAACGTCAGAAACGTTCATATTTCTAGTGAGCCTCTTCTCTTTTGGATCAAGTTTCATAAACTCATGATCCAGAGACATTTGCAGAAGCTTCAAGTCATCTAGATTGGGATACACCAATGAATGAAGAATATCGTTATTTAATGGCCAACGATACTTGGGATCTTGTACCTCTTCCAAAAAGAAGAAAACTTGTCAAATGTAAATGGGTCTACATAACTAAATATGCATAAGATGGAAGTGTTGAAAGAAATGAAGATTAGTTAGTTGCCAAAGGATTTTCCCAAGTTGAAGGAATTGACTATAATGAAACCTTTACCCCTGTAGCCAAAATGAATTCCATCTGCCTTGTTCTTTCCCTTGCTGCCTCACATAAATAGGAGGTCTATCACATGGATGTTGAATCCGCCTTCTTGCACAGATATTTTCAAGAATAAATCTACATGGAACAACCTCTTGGCTATGTCCAGGATGACTCTAGCCTTGTTTGTCACCTTAAGAAATCTCTTTATGGTCTTAAGAAAGCTACCCGAGCTTGGTATAAAAAAATGGACAACTTTCTTATTGACACCAGATTCTCTAGATGCCATTCTGATCCTAATGTCTATACCAAGAAAGTAGGAAGCCATCTCATAATCTTTTTCCTTTATGTTGATGACCTTATCCTTACTGGTAGTGACTCAAAACTTTTAAACCATGTGAAAACTATCCTTAAGAAGAAATTTGAAATGAAAGACTTAGGTTTTTTGCACTATTTCCTTGGCCTCCAAGTTTTGTAAACCAATGAAGGAATTTTTCTTTCCCAATCTATGTATGCTTGTGACCTTCTTCATCGCTTTCACATGGATGATTATAAGCCAACCCCTTGTCTCTTTCAGTCTGGAGTCAATATTACTGCCACTTGTACTTCTCCCAAAGTTGATTCCACCTTGTACCATCAGTTAGTTGGTAGCCTCTTATACTTGACTCATACATGTCCCGATATTTCCTTTGTTGTTGGTCTTGTTGTTCGATATATGAAAACACCCCATGAAATCCATTGTAAAGAATCTAAAAGGATACTTTGCTATGTTCATGGTACAATATAGTTTGAGATACATTATAGTTCAGGGAGGACTCCTTTATTAGTTGGTTTCACTGATTTAGATTGGGCTGGCGACCTTGATGATTGGAAGTCTACTGCAGGTTATGTTTTTATCCTTTGTTCAGGACCTATCACTTGGGCCTGTAAGAAACAACAAGCTATTGCACTTTCATCAGTAGAATCAGAGTACAGAGCAACGATAAATGCAATTCAGGAAGCCTTGTGGCTTCGACAGATCCTTTCAGAGTTTGTATTCTAGTAGAAACATATGACCAACCTTTGGTGCGACAATTAGAGTGCCATCAAGCTCACAAAATACCCAGTTCAACATCAACGCAACAAGCACACTGAGCTACACATGCAATTCATCAGAAATATCATTCATGATCAAGTTATTGAAGTGCTCTTTTTCCCTACAGAAGATCAAGTTGCAGAAATTTTCACAAAGTCTCTTACAGAAGTGAAGTTTTCCAAACTTCAAACTATGTTAGGAGTTCATGAAGTTGTCATTAAGGGGGGATAGGCTCTAATGCCTCCTTCCTTCTCCTATTGTGTCACTATTGTAAATCCTTCAATCCTATCCTAAGTTGTTCTTGAGGGGGGATGTTAGGATATTTAGACACTTAGGAGTTAGTTAAGATCTACTTGGTCTAATGTGTCGTTAGGTAAAAGTGTGTTTCTTAGTGTGTTTCTTTAGTATGCATTAATATGCATTTGTAGTTAGGAAACTTGACGGTCACGATATGTTCCCAACATAGAATGATCCAACGGTTCATACTCTCCTCGATATTAATGACCATTGATCTGTGGATTAACACCCGATTGGTCCATGATCTCTATTTAAAGAGCATGGAGGGTCATTTTCCGATGATCGATTGTGAGAAACTCTATTGTAAAATCTCTCTATAATCTTTTTCTTTTGCATTAATAAACTGCTCCAAGTGGCTTCATTGGCTGGGGCCGTGGATGTTTCCCTGTAGGGGTTTTACCACGTAAAAACATTGTTGTGTTGATCTTTGATATGGTTGTGTGAGTGGTTACTGGAGGTGTTCATCCTCTATTGGAATACCTGTGTTTTCGAACAAGGGGATGGAATTATTTGTTCCAAAAAATATTTGAGGCTACAATGATCAGTTTTAATTTGGAAGTGTTTCCTAAGAAAGTAAGGACGTTAGAGATCCACTACATGAAAAATAGTCAACATTTCCTTTTCATAGGTGGCTTTTCCCAAGTGTCTCTCAAAAATTTGTTTTCTAGTGAAAGCCAAAGGTTGGAAATCTTACAAGAGAATGACCCCAATGTCTTTCCCAGAATTGTTGAATCCCAAAACAAAAGTCTTTATGAAGTCGAGTAGTGCCAAAATAGGAGTTACACATAGCCTCTTTCAAATCTTGGAAGGATTGATCAATGGAAAGAGTCCAACTAAAAGAATTAATTTTAAGGAGATAAATGTGTGGGGCTACAATTTTTCCATAATTTTGAACAAACTTGTGATAATATCCAGTCAAACCAAGGAAACCTCTCAAAATTTTAAGATTTTTAGGATGAGGTCAATCCTTCATAGTTTCTTTTTCTTAGAATCTGCATGGACACCATCCTTACCAAAAATATGGCCTAGGTACTCTACTTCAGAAGTCCCAAAAGAACATTTAGACTGTTTGAGAAAGCCTTTATGTTGAGAGAGTAATTGTATGACTCGATCCACATGGCTAATATTGGCTTGCCAGATTTTACTATAAATGAGGATATCATCAAAGAAGACCAGTATAAATTGAAGGAGGAAAGGGCAGAATACATGATTCATGAGGCTTTGGAAAGTGGAGGGTTCATTACATAGGCCAAAGGGCATGACTAAGAACTCATAATGGCATTAATGAGTATGAAATGAATTTTTGGGAATATCGGCTTCCTTCAGACAGATCTAGTGGTATTTGGAATGAAAATCAAGTTTGGTAAAGAATTGAGCACCACCAAGTTCATCCAAAATTTAATAAACGACGAGAATGAGAAATTTATCTTTGATGCTAATTTTTTTAAGGGATAAAAAATTAAGGCTCATGCACCACGTACCTTATTTCTTGAGTACCGTGACAATGGGATAATAATAGGGGATGCTACTAGGATGGATGACAACCACAACTAACAATTCTTGAACAATTTTCTCTATTTCATTTTTTGGGTAAAATGGGTGATGATAAGGGTGGAAATTAGGAGGAATACTAGTAGGGACAAGTGGAATGGAATGATCATGGGGGGCATGGGAAGGTGGGATTCATCGAGGGTTGTCAAAAATAGATCGATGTTTACAAAGGATAAAATGTAGGTTGATATGAATAGTGGGTGAGGAGATCTCAAATTCTTGAATGGAATGGAATTGGGAGATAATGTTGGAAGGGAATGTTTTGAGGAGTTTCTCCATCCTATGTGAAAGGATAATCTCAGGAGAACCTACCATGATTCCTTGGAACTGATACTATTTTCCATCATGTTGGAAACTCATGGTTAATTCCCTGAAGTCCATGGTGATGGGGCATAGCATGTGTAACCATTCAACACCCATAATAATGTCAAAACCACCCATTTCAATAGAAAACATGAAGTATTTCAGGTTATAGTGACCAATTTGCAGGCACACATTTTCACAACGACCCCTACATTTCATGGAACTGCAATTAGCAATCATGATTTGAAATTTATTGACTACACGAATATAGAATAGGGTCTATTGATCAATTCAATGATGAATAAAATTATGTGTTCTTCCACTGTTGACTAGGATAATGACATTCCTATGCTTGATATAGACAATTAACTCAGGGGTTTGGGGAGATGAGATACCAGTGAGAGCATTCAAAGAGATAAGTGGTTCAACTTCTAATGGATCAGAGGGTGAGCTATGATCACTGGTCTAGGGAAATTCTTCATAAGAGGAAACATCACCATCCTCTTCAAAAATTCCCTCAGAGATGACCATAAAAATATTTTTCTCCTTACATTTGTGGCTCGAAAAATATTTTTTCATCACACTTATAACAAATAAACTTATGTTGGCATTCATCCATTTCGAGGCCCGGGTTAATTTATGGATCTTAAGAGGATGGGAAGGAGAGGATGGATTGGTGGGTCAAAAATATAGAATAAAGGTTGGATTTCTGATTTGAGAAGAGACTACCCGTTGTGATTTCTTGGTGCAGTGAGTAGCTTCAATCCAAGTCTAGGTCGATCCATTAGGACATGAGTTCATATGTCATCCTTAAGGAAACTAATAAATCATTAATGGAAGAAGGTGTCAGACATGCCTTCAATTAGGAAAGCCAATTTCTTAAAAGAAGTGATGTATTTTTCAACTGTACGATACTATTTAATCTTGGTCAAACAACCCAAATGATGTGTTTCTGTGTCAAAGCGTTCATAAAGGTCTACACCAAATTGGGTCCAAGCAATATACCCTCTATGTGAATTTTTGTTCCATTTCCACCATTTCCATCGTTCAAAATCCAAATAAAGGACACTGATATGAAGTTTGATAAAGTCATCAATGATACCATGGAAGGAGAAATCATTTTCCATTTGAGTTACCCAACCTGTGGAGCCCGAGCTATCGAATTTATTCACCTCAACTTTGGGAAGACATATATCATGAGTAAGGTGGGTAGAATGAGAGGTCATGAAATGGGATGATTCAATACCCCCTTGGTCTGAATATTGTGCAGAGGAGGTAGGAATGTGTGATTGATTAATCACTGTTGTCAATTTTACCACAACATTAGAGAGGGTGTCCAGTTGGATGAGCTGAGAATTTATGGTGTCTAGTTGGGTGAGCTAGGAATTTATGGTAGAAATATTTGAAGTAAGGTGAGACATATATTTACTATTCTACTCATGGGATTGGCCTAAGGTAGTGAGACATTGCTCAATAACTTGGTTGTGGGTGTGGGTCATTTGGGGGGTATGTAGGAAAGAATAGGGCTGATGGGTTCATATGAAATGAATTATGAAATAGTGTGAGGGACCATAGAAAAAAAGGCTTATGAGAGAGGGGCACAAAAAAAATCAACGCGAAGAGAGGAATCTAATGGTACAGTGTTTTAGCACAAAATTCCACATCTATGCATTTGTGCCATGGCCTAACCCTTTCGCTTGGCTTGCTAAACATTTTCCCAAACTTGTCTCATGAAAATTATCTAAGAATAATGTATTTTTCACATATCCACGGGATCCTTTGATACAAAGTGCATATATCCATGAATTCCTAGTTTGTAACCTATGGATGCCCTCAAAAAATGTAAAAAATAAAATAATTTTATGTTTTCAGGAAGGTTTTTCGGTTGGGCTCGTTTTCGAACATCCCCTACCAGTATACAATGGAATCCAACTCCCCCAAACTCTTGGGGAAGATATAAAATAACCATTGAGGTATAATACATGGGAAAGTCCCTTTGTGCAATATTATGTTGCCAATTGTTAGCAAGCCTCCCCCTCCTATGATTCTTTGAGCAAAACCCCCATTTATTTGGAAACTCATTTTCCAACATCTTTTTCCTATATATATGGCTATAGGGTGTATCCTTATCCCTAATTTGGTCATTCAAGGAAGAGAATAGTGTATGAGTTGATACTTGCAATATTCTTGGAGGAACTCGAACAATTGGTTTCAAGGTGGTGCCAAAGGCGAGACCTAGTTGTAACTTACCTTTTCGATTTGACGTTAATAAAATAGTTTTTTTTCCCTCTTATCATGTGTTCATTATATGTATTGTTTTGTTAAGTTTACTTTGAATATGATATATGGAATGTATACTCTTTTATAGTATAACTACCTTCATAACAACTCTATTGTTGTGTCCATTTTGCAGGTTATTTCCAACAAAGGATCTGGAGCTTGTTAAGACAAGGAGTAGGATGGACATGAAACATGAGATATAAGATGAGTCCTTTCTCCATCTTCCTTCCCTAACTTCTCCTAATAAAGTAGTTATTATTTCAGTGTTGTGTGCCTGTTCTGGGGGGAAGATATATATATTCTCTATTCAGTCTTGATCTGTTGTGATCCTGACCCAAGATGGGAAAAATGCCTGAATCGGAATTGGTGAGTCACTAAGGATACTCCTAGTTGGGTTAGTTTGGTTGAGGTGTCTTTCTTGATTTCTTTGTCCTTTTCTGTTAATTTCTGAGTATTTTACAGAGTCTTTTATCCTCATAGGACTTGTTGCTAAGTCCTGAAGCCCTTTGTTTCTGAGTGTCCTTTTTTATTTTTCTGACCTTACCTTACCATCCACACTTTGCATCTTTTTAGCCCGTGTACATCCATGATTTGAATCTGTACATCCCTTGGATATCCATGAGTTGCTCTAGTAATAGTTTCAGACCTATTTGAAGTTGAATTTTTTAAAATTTCTCTTCCTTTCTGGGTTGAATGCTGGGTTGGATCAGTGACCTAGACTGTCCCAAGTCTCTATTTGATTTCTCTCTTTTAAGTTCTCAATGTTTGATGTAAAAAAAAGATTAAAAGATTTTCTTATATTGTTTATTATAAGGTTTGTTAGGTAGACTCAAGGAACAACCTTGTTTGTTTGCATATCCCGATTCACTGTCTTTTCAGTGTCATCTTGGCTGAACACTTTTTGTATTTTTTCCTGCTTTTTGCCTTGTTTCAAAAAGAAAAAAAAAAATTTGTATTCCTGTGCTTATTTTTTCTTTTGTAAATGAAAATTATCAAAAAATGCCTACTTGTTTGTTTGCTTCTCATTTCTTGAAACCATTCCTTTAATCTTTGTAAGAAAATAGGTAGTTACTTATCATTCAGGTAGTTGCATTATGCTTTGGTAGTGGTAACCTTTTTTTTATTTTATAAAAAAAATAAAAAAATCCAGTAGTACAAGTTTTGCATCCTTGTATGCATTTGCATCTTGAGGTGTTCTAAATCTTGCACTCAAACTTTAGTTTTCATCTGAAAAAGAAAATAATTTGCTTCATATGTGTTGTTGCATCAATTTTCATTTGAATAAACTAATTATGTGTTCTTATATTGCATTTATTTTGGAGCAAGTCTAAAAGATCACCAAAGTTTCATCCACACCTATTTTGAGTAAAAACAACTTATTAAAATGAACTCGTAACTAAATTTTATTAGAAAAAATAATTTTTCTAGGGTAAAAAAACAAGTTTAGGTTAGGGCCTTGGCATAGGTTGGAGAGTAAATTTATCCAAAGCCACTAAAAAAACATAACTATTTGAGATAGAGAGTGTACAACCCAATTTTTCGTATAGGTTGGTATTGAAGCTCCTCTAACACTGGAGTTAAACACAAGGTCGCGTAAGGAATAACAGAGGCGATTCCCCTCCAAATTTGGACCGAACGTAGTGGATAGATCGTATATTGGGGGTTTTTATTGAAGTGAAACTTACTCATTTGGCATCAGTTCTCTACAAATTTTGGATCTGGTTGAAGTATTCTTGAAGTGATACTGGCCCTCTTGGAGTCAGTCCTCTAGAACTTTTGACCTAGTTTAAAATTTTCTAAAGTGACACTATCCCTCTTGTAGATAGTCCTATGTAAGATATTATATCTTAGTTACCATGCCCATTCGTTTAATCCTGAAAGTCGAGTGTACCCCCCAGGCACCAAATACGAGCTGGTAACCATATTTTCTCTTCCTAGGTATATCACAAGGTCACTGCGAGGGTTTGGCATAGTACCTGGGGAAGATTTTGTATCAAGCACTTCGGTCATGGATGATTTTAGGGGATAAATTTTGTTCATGGGCTAATTTTCCATGGTTTTTCCAAAAACGAGATTCATTATTTTAAAAATTATTCGCCCAAATTCTATAAGATAAATTTATTTTACCTTAAAAATCGCCAAAATTTTATAAAAACTATATAAAATCCTTAGAAATTTGAATATTTTTACAAAAATATCACCAAACATTTATAGTAGGCATATGAAGGATTAGTAAGATTCACCAAGGTTTCTAAAATTTAAAATAAATTTCCATCCTTAAAATCATCCCTGACTTCGGTATTGCTGGAGGGTGCCCTGCGGAGCATGGGTACTTGCACCAGATAAGGATGATCCGTGGAGGTCAAGATAACGACTTCCCATACCTTTGTTCATTGTTACATGGGACTTAATCAACTCGTGCCTTCGTCCAAAAGGTCCCGAGCCCACTTTTTCAGTTTTTCCGGTCCCAAGACTTAATCCACTTGAGTTGGAATCTTGAAAAAGTTGTTTGTGTTTGTCTTGTCTTTAGGTCTTTATAGTTGTTTGTTTGGTGAATTTAGTTTCAACCTTAAGAAGGCGAGCCAATTGTAATCGAGAGATAATCACTCAAAGTGGCCAACCTACTACCTCAAAGATCGAGGAGAATTCAAGGCCTTCCGCTTGAGGAACAGATTATAAATAATTCCCCCCCACCTCCACAAAGGCATCGACTTGATCAGTCTGACACTTTCGTACCTGTTGACTAGACCAAGATCGTAGACCATAACTCTCCAAAATTCAACATTCTAGAACGATAGGAGGTAATTGTTGAGGATCTCGGAGCCGAGGAATTCTCTCTGCATGCTAATTCTCCATTACCTTCAAATTTCCTATTTATGGTCATAAAAGCACCACCTCCAGGATCACACTTCACTGATAGTATCCCTCTCTGTTGGGCCATTACAGATGACACTTCACCAGTGTCAGGGTCGGGAACCCTTGCAACTCCCACCTCAGTTATAGTTATCAGGGGGATCTTTCCTCTTGGTATGTCGACTCAAATGAAAAATTTGGTTCAATCCAAAGTCGTCAGGACAACCAACAATATTTCCTCATCGGTTGTTGGTCCCACTTGAGTTTCAAGTGCATCTGCATATTTTGCATCAATAACAAACACTTTATTTCATAGAATGTCATCAATGAATGTGCTTAACGCGTTGGTGAGTTCTCAACCAACATCCTAGTCATCGAATGTTGGGGAGGGGAGCACTCAATATCCCTATAAAGACTTTTCTTGGGGGAAATATCACATTCCTCTGTCATATCCATTCGTCAGAAGTGGACTTGTTCCATTTTTTGTCCCTAACCCCTCATGGGGCTAGGGTGCCTCCATGGGTAGTGGATCCAAATCCACTAGTATTCCATCAACTTCGACCCCATTCACACTTTACAGTGGGTATGGGAGAAACCCTTTCACCGCATCTACAGTTTCGGGAGGGACCAACCCCATCCAAGGTCAATATTCCCCCTGGAAAATACCTTTGTCTTTTCTAGGGGCACCTTTGGAGAGTACTCCTCTCCAAGGCCAGTGGAATCCCCTCCTAGGGATGTTGCAAGGGGAAAATCCCTTTCCCAGATCAATCCACCCCTATGCTAGGATTTATTCCTTTCCATGGGGGGTCTGCAAAAGGTTACCCTGATTTTCCTCTAGGGAACCAGATAGGTGGAGGTTTTCCTCCATTTAACCAAGGGCCACAAGGTTCCATCCCAAGCTCTGGTTCGATCGCAAACTCTTTCTAGAAACCTAGTTCTAGATATAACCCAGGACTTTCCTTTTAGGCCACTCATTAGTTAATAATGCAACCTAGGTTACCATTTCTAGTAGCTTTCCATTTATCTTAGTTTTCAAAGTTTATGAACGATCCTATTCATCATGACCCCAGTTGTCTTGTGTACTGACTAAATTAACTTCGGACATTCCATATTTTGAAGGGAAAAGTGACGAAGACCTGCAGGACCACGTGATGACATTCCTCTTGTGGTTCTCATCCAACTCATTAAACGATGATTCGATCAGATTTTGTTTTTTCCAGCACACTCTCACTGGAGGTAATGCTAAATGGTATATTGAAATAGAGAGTGGGAAGTACTCGATGTTCGGTGATTTATCCATGGTTTTCTTAAACCACTTCCAACTCCTTGTCGGGTACAATGCCGAGACATAATGGCTGGCTAACTTTGTACAAGACAACGCCACACACATTTCTGATCACTTTTGGGAATGGAGGAGATGCAAGAGACTGATTAAGGCTATAGTTCCACCGAAGTTCCTCCTCGAATGGTTCCTAAAATCCTTACTCCTATATATTTTTAAGGGTGTCGCAAATTCAAGAGTGTTTTCAAAGGAACATGCAATCTTTCAGGTGAAACAATTAGAGATTATATACTCTCAGTAAGGCATGCTCTATGATATTATGTCGAATGCGTCACGATCTACTCTCGACTTGGAAAATCCAAAGTCCAACCCACATGATGATGATATAGTGGGTTCTACTTAGTCAAACGCTGTAGATCTAGCCACTAGCAAGATGAAAAAAATAGCTATCCAACAACCTGTGGCTTGTCCAACCACTAGCTTGACCACTCCTGCCACCCAGTAATATGATGTACATTCTATGCCAACAAAGACTTCGAAGGGTCCTCAACAACATGGAGAGAAAAGAAATGGAAATGGTAAAAAATGTGGTGGGGATAATAATAAGAATTCACACAAAAATGTTGAGGGGGCAAAGGATGAGAAAAGGAAGGTGAAGTTTCCTTGTAAGATTTGGGGTGACGATCACCTTACACATCAATTACCACGAATGGAAGAAGCCCAATGGATTATCAAGTTGAATCAACAACAACAACTTGTTGTGTTGCAAACCCTTTTCCGCAAGGGTATAACTTGCAATCTGGTTCTTCCAACTTCAACCCACAAGCGAGCACTTCAATTTCTCCCCCGATGACGGATATAAAGGAGCAGTAAACATGCTTAAATTTTTGAAGCTAAAATATGTATACTTGTCGATGAGAAATCAGAATTATGATAACCCATAGTTGACTAAGAAAGGTAAGAAAACTTCAGAGTATCAGGCCCCTCTCCACATAGAGAATCCTAAGAAAGAGACAACTTCATGCATACCTAAGGGTGTTTATAAAACGAAAACACATAAAACTAATGCGTAAGTCACTCCCAATTATTCAGTTGTGGAGGATTTGGGTCAGATGCATTGTGAAATGTCTTGTTTGGAGGTTCTCCAAAGTTTCCCCTTATAGATAAATGCATTGTTATCTTCCATAGGAGATTCAAAATATGTTATTCAACTCTTAATGAAGTTTGATGCTACCGATGTGAGACCACACCTTCCATATCACGTATCTTTTCATATAGGGGTTGTTTGCAACAATCTCTTAATTAAGAGAATCATCATTGATGAAGGATCTTCCACGTGTGTGATTTATTTATCATGCTATAAAGACACCGGTTCTCTTGAACTTACCCTTTCTCCTAAACTCTTGACTACCTTCGATGGATGCTCGTTTTGGACACATGGTATGATTCCTTCATGTCCAATTACACTAGGGGGCAAGTTTGTTTGCATAGAGGTTGAAGTAGTCGACACACCGCTTGACTATAATATCTTATTAGGAATAATTTGGACTTATTCCATGATAGGTGTCATCTCGATAGTTTTTTAGATTATATGTTTTCCCCATCAGGTAAGAATCGTGACTATCTATCAGGTGGTGTCCAAAATTTCTGACATGGAAGCTAATCCAAGGACTATTGTTCTTTGGATTGAAAACTCTTAGTTGACCACTGAGAGCATCGGTTGTGGGATGTACCCTTTTCTAATTGGATCTTTTTAATTCACCACACCGATTTCATATGTTCATGACACTCTAGTTAATACGGTTGCTTCATTTAGAACAATGTATATACAAGAGCCATGGACCCTTCCCTTTCCATCTAGTATGTTTGAAGGTTGAGTTCATGTCAGGATGGCCAAAACTTTGTCTGCAGTTGAGATAAATTATCGAGCCATATAGCAGGTCACAATAGACCTGGATAAAAATCCACTAGTCACCGAGGAGGATGATCTCTTTCCTGAGCCTATCTGGGCTCAAAATTCTTCAATCTATCAAGACTGTTTGGATACTATCTTCCCTTCAGATGAAGAAATTATCAAGGTGATGGTTGGAGCTGAGAGGCCTTGGGAGGATTTGCATCGTAGATCATATTTCCTCCCTGAACTCAGTCAAGTTGAGAGTGGAGATTTTAAGTCAGTTTTTGTTGGAAGTATTGATGGAGTAGTTAATCCCTTGGCCAGACATGGTGTCTATGTCGAAGGAAACATGGATAATATATTGACGATGATCTTGATTAACATTTGTAAGGATATTGAAATTGTCGAAAACGTCTTTATCAAAGAAGAATGCTCACAGGATGAGATAACTCAATAAACAACACTCTTTAAACAATTTTGAGATGTGTTCACATGGTCTTATGAAGAAACTCCTGGCATTGATCCTCGAATAGTTCAACATGATATTCGAACATATGAAAATGTAAAATTGGTTCGACAAAAGGTGAGACCTGTTAACCCACGAAAGGCAGCGAAAATAAAGTTTGAAGTTGAAAAGTTGCTTAATGTAGGCTTTATCTACCCAATTCCTCTAACATAATGGGTCTCCAACCCTATTCTCGTTGATAAGAAGCAGGGTACAATCCGTTTCTATATGGATTTTAAGGACTTGAATAAGGCATATCTCAAAGATAACTTCTCGACACCATTCATTGATTAGATCATGGATGAGTGCACAGGGAGTGAAATATTCTCGTTTGTGGATGGTTTTTCTAGCTACAACCAAATTTAAATTCACCCGAAAGACCAACACAAGACGACCTTTCTATGTCCTTGGGGTACGGTTGCTTACAGGAAAATTTTGTTTGGTATTAAAAATGCTAGTGAAACATTCCAATGGGCTATGATGTTTTCCTTTCATGAATTAAATCACATAGTAGAGGCATACTTAGATGATCTCACAACTCACTCACGCAAGAGGGCCCAACATATCTTACACCTCCACTTAGTTTTTGAACAATGTCATTTCTATTGGATCTGAATGAATCCACACAAGTGTATTTGTTCTGTGACTTCTGGTCATCTTTTGTGATGCATCATTTTGAAAAAAGGGATCATGGTTGACCCTTTGAAGGTTGAGGAAATAACTCAGTTTCCTCCCCTGCGTACAGTTAGACAACTTAAGAGCCTACAAGGAAAGGTGAATTTCCTCAGGTTTTTTGTCCCGAGCTATGCTAACATAACAAATGTATTTATGTGCATTTTGAAGAAAGGGGTCCCATCCTGTTGGGACAAAGTTGCACAATGTTCTTTTGATGTTTTGAAGAAGGTGTTGGTTTTGAATCCATTATTGAGTCCCCCTAACTAAAATCAACACTTCTTGTTTTATTTGGCATCATTTGAGTCTTCAATTGGTATGGTTCTAGTTTAGGAGGATGATGATCTCCAAGAGAATCTCATCTATTACTTTAGCTGCTCTCTCATAGGTCCTGAACTCAATTATTAGCATGTAGAGAAACTTGCACTGGTAGATTTTCATTCTATCCAGTGGCTCTGACATTACATTTTGTTACAAGAAAACCGTCATTTCCATAGTCAATCCATTTCAATATGTTTTTACTAGGATAATTATTGGCGGGAATTACAACAAGTGGATTGTTGTGCTTCAATAGTTCGAATTGGAATTTTCATCTGTGAAATCTAAGAAGTATTTAGTCTTTGGTGAGATGATGTCAGATTTTCCAGTAGAGAATGAGGAAGGTGAAATGACATACTCATTTATGGATGAGAACATTTTCCTCATCTCTTCGTTTGATCCATGGTATGGGTATATACTTATATATCTCCAAACTCTGAAGTTCCCTCTAAATTGATCAAGAGATGAGCAAAGAGGGATCCATCATATGTAGAAAAACTACCTCATTATCATTGACACTTTGTATTGGTGATGGGTGGAATCGATCCTTAGGCATTGCTTAAATATTGAAGAAGAGGAGGTTGTTTTGAATGTCTGCCATAGTGGAGAAAGTGGTGGTAACTTATTTGGGTTGGAAACAACCCAAAAAAATTTGCGCGCAGGATACTTTTGGCCTATAATCTTTAAAGATTGTGTTCAAGAAGTCAAGAAATGTCATTCATGCCAAATTCTCACTAAGAAAATGTGTGCACATATTGCTCCAATGTTTCTTGTCATCACTGTTGTCCCCTTCACCAAGTGGGGGGTAGATTTTATGACATGCCACTCAACTTCAACTAAAGGGGATTGTTACATCATTGTAGCCGTCAACTACATCACTAAGTGGGTCGAGGCTATGCCAAATTTTTCTAATGACGGGGAGACAAAAACACTATTCATATTCAATCATGTCATAGCTAGGTTCAAAGTTCCGAGAGAGATAGTCACTGACCATGGAAATCACTTTCAAAACAGCATAATATCAGAATTAGCATCGAAGTTGGGGTTTAGGAAGAAACACTCGTCTCCCTACTATCCACAGGATAACGATCAAGTTCAATCCTTCAACAAGTCATTAAAAACGATACTAAGAATAATGGTTAATTCAACTCGAACGAACTGGCACTTGATGCTATATTTAGACTTGTGGGCTTACTAGACCTCAATGAAAACTTCCACTGGTTTCTCATTGTTCCAACTCATTCATGGAGTGGAAGTAGTTTTTCCTATTGAATGTGAATTTCCTTGACTCAAAATAGCAGTCCAAATCCTTCCGAACATGATTCAACTCAAAGAACACCTATTTTACCTTGAACATCTTGATGAGCAATGTTGATATGCAGCTTTAGAAAATGAAGCACATAAGAAATGAGTCAAGTCCCAGTACGATAAATCGGTCTGTACTAGGGTGTTCTCTGAGGGATATCTTGTATTGGTCTACGACCAAGACAAGGATGCCTTGGGGGAAGCAAAGTTCAACCCCATGTGGTTCAGCCCTTATGTCGCGTGATGGGTTTTAGAGAAAGGATCCCATGGGCTCACAGATTTTGAAGGAAATGTATTGTCTGAGCTCATAAATGTGATCTACCTGAAGAAGTGCTATGCTTAAGCTTGAGGGTTTGAGCATTAGAGATATTGTATTTTATTGTTTATATTGTACATAGTTGTCTTTATGTCTTTAAGCCTTTTGTTGCATTAGTGATTGATGTGTCTCTGCTGTGTTGCAAATGCCCAAGGAATCGTTGATTTTCTTCAAATTCACAAATGACACCAGTCACCATACTCGACACCTAGCATCCATTTCTTGGGTGATCCATTCACCTTCTAGTCAACTAGTGTCCGCTAGAGGTGTGTGTCTCGGGGTAACTACTAATAATGTTGTCGAGTATAGTGAAGTTATCAAGATTTTGTGAGACACATTGTCAAGTGGAATTAATCACCTCCAAGTGTTCATGGATTCACAATTGGTTATTTCACAGTTGAATGGTGTGTATTGAGTTCGAGATCCAGTACTATTATGGTTTTTCCTTAGGGTATGTCTTTTGGAATTTTCTTCTGAGTTCATTAATTACGAGCATGTTCCTAGGAGGGATAATGGGTTAGATGATTTTTGTGCTAATTATGTGTTATATTGGCATGTATATCATCAATACAGTAAAAAACACGTAACCACATGTAAATATAAAAATTTGCAAATAAAATACAAAATGTATATAACACACAAAAAATAATATATATATCAAAATGAGATCCATTGAGTACAAAGTTTGGGGCCTCCTATCCTCCAAAGGTCATATAATATTATACAAGTACAAAATTGTGCTATGCGTACATAATATGTCTAGGCCTATGGCCATTGTAACATATCATAAAAAACTATAATGTTTTCCAAATGTTGGAACAATCAGATCCATGGCCTGGGTACTCGCATAATCATAATCACATTGCACATGAGGGCCTCAAAATCTTGGCCCACACTATGCAAAGTCCTCACTATGTCATTTCTCAGTCCTGCTTCCTCTCTGACTTGTTGGTTATGTTGCAGGTCATTAGTCGGTCTCATGGGTGCTCTGTCTGCATAAAATTAAGATACTTGTTAGTACGTCAGATATCACAAAAATATATAAATAGTCGTATATTTTCAAAAATAAAAAATTAAATAACACAAAATGAAAGGTTACCTATGTCCTATAACTCATCTCTGGTATGGATGATGACATTTGGATCATTGGTGAATCGATGCCCGCATATGGGCAGTCCTCAATGAAGGGAGTTTGTCGCTCCCACCAACCAAAGAAGTCGTCATCAAAGGGGTTTGACATTTTTCCACCTCCTAAGTGAGCTATGAGCTCGGTCCATCGAACCATGGATGGCCATGGTCTTAAGTTTCCTCATATATGTGTTTGCGGGCTCATCATGGGCACTCACTGGAAGAAGAATGTACATAGGACACTACCGAAGAAAAATTTCTTCACTCGCCTAAGCTTGCAGTTTGTCAAATTTTCTTTCATGTTGTTAAGCATAGTACTATTGCAGTCATACATAGTAGGGAAAAAGCATTCAACCCCATAATGAATTTGTTCTTGGGATTCCAAATGTAAAAAGTTGGATCGCATGATCCAAACTAGAGTGTATAATATGACTCAGAGACTCAGGTTGGTTATCTATTTTATTGGCACTTGCGAGCCACTCTTCTTAGTGCTGGAAACATAATACTCATTTATGAATTCATTGATACTCCGAACTCCTCCCTGAGATTGTAATTTTGGTACTTCCCCTCTCCTTTACAAACCGATAATGAAGTAAATGTCTTTGACTGTAATGGTCAAATACTATCCAACGAGCATGAATGCCTCCACATACGGGTTACAGTGGTCAATTAGGATATTTAGTAATATCCTTTGTGCTCTCATGCCACCAACTTGAAAAACATTATACATTACACAAGCACGGAGAGCTTTGTTTTCTTCATATTTATCGATCACTACACGATCCATCTCTTTGTGTTCATGTTCTCTCCAGAGAATGGACATCCTATCACTTTCCAAAAAGTTTTGAGTTAGTTTTTGATTTTTCAATTTATTTTCTGCGCATCCGCACCCTTTCTTTAGAACATTCGCGGATATCCACAATTGGTGTTTCCACTAGCTATAGACATCCATGGGTTTCCTTAAGGCATCTCACAGATGTGTAGGTTCATTTTTATTAAAGTAACTTTAGGCATGAATTTTGGAAAAAACTGATAGAATGAATGATTGAAATGCAATATAAGGTGAGAATACTTACTTGTTGAAGGTGGAAAGTAGCAGAGTTGCTCCAAGCTCCGTGGTTTCTCGATTTTCTCTCCAAGGTTTTTGGTCACTTTGGTGGTTGTTTGGGTGAAATGGTAAAAATGGAATGGTAAATGGGTAAATATACCAATTTTTATTAAAAATTTGAAAACTCACTTCCTAAAGTTTCTTTATTTTCTCCAAATTTTCAACTAATGATCAAATTTTGTAGCACTATCATCATTTTTGTAGGCCTTAGGACTTTTTCTCCGATACCTTTATCATCGATTGGATGAGTCTTTTAGAAGACTCTGGGTAGGTAATGTATGTATAACAAGCATTCATATTAGGGTGCATTTCACTCAAACTATTGCATTCTCAGTTACCATTTCCATATAAACCTAGGGTCAACCCCACCAACCAATGGTAAAACCTTTCTCTATGCATAAAGCATCCTTTGGTTGATGGTAGATCCTACCTTCCATGGGAGCTACAATATAGAATCCTTTTTCATTCTGGTGTTCATGTTTCAAGTTTGTTTCTAGGCTTCTGGGTCCTATTTAGTCCCACCATGAGTTTGCATTTGAACTTCATACTTCTTACTCTTTCTCGTTCTGGCCATTTCCTGTAGAACCCCTATCTTAAATGTTGTCCCTTAATAACAATATGGAGTCCATAGTTAAGCTCTTTTCAGACTTCTTAAAATTGAAAATATTGCCGAGTGATGTTGTTCCTTATACACTCGTTAAATGGATCTGAAGGAACGTCTGTCCAACACACGTTTACCCCTTTTTCGGGCTGGACAAGACTACTTATGAAAAAGGAATACTCTAGTCTATGGGATAGAAGAGTTCTCCTAAGTTGTGTTTTATACTTTTTCGGGATCAAAGGACTAAATTTATGAAAAAGGACAAGGGAGTCCATAGTTAATCTCTTTTTAGACTCCTTAAAAATGAAAAGATAGTCGAGTGATCTTGTCTTTGTCACACTCGTTAAAAAGGTTTTAAAGAGGCATCCTTTCGGTATAAGTTTAACCCTTTTCTGGACTGATTGGACTATGTACGAAAAATGAATTCTCTGGCCCTACTGCGACTAGAAGAGTTCTCCTTGGTATGATTTTATTCTTTTTCGGGCCCTGGAGACTAAAATTACGAAAAATACCATTATGGGAGGTTTACTCCCCAAAGTTGAGTCATATCCGCATCTGCATATTGATTTCTCATGATTTTAGGCCTAATTCTGGCTTGAACATGCTTTGGTTGAACCAATTTCCTATGAATTCATATAAGTTTCCAGCCTTGCAATTTATTCCTTTATGACTTCATACCTTATCCTTGGAGGGAACATCCCCCGACTGTCCTTATCCTACACATGCTTCCTTGCATTGAGCACAGGTATGTTCCTTGCACTATGGAACTAATTTTATTGCCCGTGAAACTCGTTCCCTTCAATGTATAATAAGCATTCTTTTATTCTTTTTCAGGCTTCTATAACATGAAAAAGACAAAAAAATAAAAAAACCAAAAAAGAATGGAAAAATATCTAATCTCTTTTGTTGGTAGCAGTCTTCTATCCCTTGAACAAATCACAATATTGAGTCAATGTCCCATAGTTTTGGGTTTAGTATGGATTTAGGATACTTTTTCTCGTTTCCAAGTTTTTCTCCCCTGGTTGGTTATTCTTCCAACTATATGGAGCATTTGTTGATGCCTCCTATGTCACAAATGTATCCCAATTTATAGTCATGCTTCCCAAGTCACATAATGTGTTGTGCTTATGTTCAAGGGAAAATTATCAACCTGTGTCAGTCATTCTACATTCATCCTTTGACCTTGTCAGTCAACCTTCCCAATTTGAGTCTCATCATCATAAGTATCAGTCTCTTCATCCGATATTTTCAAAATTTTTGGCTTTCCTTCACCCCTCGTGCTGGATGATAGAGGATTCCTTAATGCTTTACTTCCAATGGGTTCCCTCCCATTGAATTCAACACATATTTCTATGGGAGAGGGATCTATAGATATGTTCGGTACCTTGGGGTTTGCAATCATCAGTGGCAAGTTACCTTTCTATTGACAATGGGAA
Source organism: Picea engelmannii (assembly GCA_009831015.1). Lineage (NCBI taxonomy): Eukaryota > Viridiplantae > Streptophyta > Pinopsida > Pinales > Pinaceae > Picea > Picea engelmannii. Next base: position 375,994 of record ML791849.1, read on the forward strand.
TACCTTAATTTTCCCTTCTCGATAGTTTCTACCAGGTGTTCGACGCCAACTCATTCATTCACACTTGTTAGATAATACCATGGTAACTTGACTCCCATCATCATTATTGGTGGGTTATCTCGCATTTGCTAACAATATACATCAATGATCGATAATCAAACAATGTCTCACTATTTTTGACTTTGACTCATCTATTGACATAGTGTAGACTTGTATCACAACGAATTATTGTGAAGACTTCGAGTGAAGTATGAGTACCACCTCTTTTGTGTTCCTTCCTAACTCATATGGTACCACCTTCCAGACATTGGTAATTGTAGATGATCATTTTGTTCATTTTCTTGGTTCTAGATATCCTTTGTTCTTGATCTTGAGACATAGCTCCACCATGTATTTATTTGTGGTTATGATATACTTTGACATGGATCCACTGTGTATTTTTCGTGGGCATGCTTGCTACTTCATATTTATCACATGGATCCACTGTGTATTGTTCATGGCCATGGACATTAGTCATACTTTCATATGTGCCATGGATCCTTAGTGTATTTGATTTGGCGACCATGCTTTATCACTCCTGAGCATGGGTATACCCGACTTGGGAAACAAAAATATTTCTCGATCTCTGCTGACGATTATTTCTTTTTGGGTCAGTTGTTCAGGAACCTCCGTGGATACTTTGATGCATCCTTGCCCCTTAGAGTTCGTAATGTATTTTGGCCATCATTTTTCCTTTCTAACCTCACACATTAGGGGGCATCTGTTATAATGAAAAATGCCACATCGATGCATTTGTGCCATGGCCTAACCCTTTCCATGGCTTGCTAAACATTTTCCCAAACTTCCCTCATGAAAATTATCTAAAACATGTATTTTTTCACATATTCATGGGCTCTTTTTATATAAAGCATGGATATCCGTGACTTCCGAGTTTGCAACCCACAGATGCCCTCAAAAAATGAAAAAAAAAATAATTGTGTGTTTTCGGACGAGTTTTTTGGTTGGGATCGTTTCCAAAAGTCCCCTACCTATACATAACGGAATCAAAATACCTGAAACTCTTGGGGAAGATATAAAAGAACCATTGACTACTAAGACATGGGGAAGTCCCTTGGTGCAAGATTATACTGCCAATTTTTAGAAAGCCTCCATCTCCTATGATTATTTTAGCAAAATTGATCTGGATTTGTGTAGGAACACAATGAAATACAAAAATACACATAAACACAGAGATGTAGCGGAAATAAGACTTCATTTCATTAATAACAAATGACTGAAATATGCTTACAGACAAAATGGAAATAAACTAGCTAGGGCACTGGTAGCTTATCTCTGAGAAGAGATGTGGCAGCTATTGGCCTCTGAACTGTGTTACAATGAGGCTCAAAGGCCTATTATTATTGAGAAACAATGTAAAACCCTAAACATCCAAAGACCTAACCCTAGGAGATGAAACACCAAGACTATGGGCCCCATTTGGGTAAGTTGGTACATCAACTTCCCGGGGATGTAACTTTGGCATACGATCTCCGTTTGATGTGTTCCATACCTCGTTAGAAATATCTATCAGAGGAATACAACTTTTGGGTGAGAAACATGATCTTTGATCCATGTTGCTCCTCGTTTTCCCAAAAAATGTCATTTAAGGCCTCAAAATGGCTCCGGAAGTTCAGGACTCGAAAAACTGCTAAAAATAGTAAACTGTGCGGAAACTGAAAAACTGAAAGAAGCAATGGTGGGGGTCCAAGTGGAATAGGTGGGTGGCCACCAATATCCACCTGGATCATTCCTCCCCCCTTAGGAAGTAATGGTCCCCATTGCATTGAGTTCCTCCATGAGATGAGGAAATTTCTGTTGAACTTGGTCCCTGGTAAGCCATTTTCCTTGGTGAAGGAGTTGGCCTGCTTTGACAACTCGATATAGCAGTATCCTTTGTTTTCAGGTGTGCTTGATCTGTGTATCCATGATCTGATCAGTTCTAGCTTGTTCAATGTAGTCTAGATTTAACTTTGTTGGTGTGAGTTGTTCTGCCATGTCAGATGTGTCTAGTAGAGGTGGAAAGTAGGGCCGAAGGTGGTCCACATTGAACACTGGGTGCAGACCAAGGAATGGTGGAATGCTAAGCTTAAAAGAATTTTCCCCTACAGCCTTAGTGAGGGTGTACGACCCATATCGGAGTGGACAAAGCTTGCGGTGGGGTCCAGTGAGGCACTCCTTTTGCAAATGCAACCACACTTTGTCGCCCACCTAGAAGTTGTGTGGCACCTGATGTTGATCATGTCGCTACTTGTACTTAGCATTGGCTCTGTCCAAGATGTCATGAAACTGCTGGCGGATGTCTTGAATGTGCTCAATGAAGCTGTTTTCCTTATTAGCCTCAGACTGGACATGAGATGAATCTTCCCGAGTAGCCACAAATGGCATGGCTATGTCAATGGGACATAGCGTCTGGAATCCCAAGCCCACTTGAAAGGGGTTGTGGCTAGTTGAGCTATGGAGAGCCTGGTTGTAGCTGTGTTGTACATAGGGAGGCTCTCATCCCATGTGCATGGATTCTTTGAATTTTACATGCGCATAATGTGTACAATCATCCAGTTGATGACCTTTGTCTGGCCATCAGTTTGCAGATGGAAAGCTGTGGACTTCATGAGCTTGGTGTCCAACATCGACCAGAGGCTGGACCAAAATGTACTGAGGAAACTACTGTCTCGATCTAATATGATAGACTATGGGATCCCAAAGTGTACCCACACTCGTTCAAAGAAGAGTTTAGCAGTGGCTTCTGCTGTGATATTCTTCTTGTAGGCCATCATAATGGACATCTTCGAGAATCGGTCGACGACCACAAAAACATAGTCATTTCCATGCTTAGTAGAAGGAAGGCCCGACATGTAATCTATAGAGATGGATTCCCAAGGTTGACTGGGGGTAGGAAGTGAAGCATAGATTCCTTGCTTCTTGATGGTCGGTTTGGCAATGGCGCAAGTAGTGCAGGACTTGATGTACTTCCCGACATCTTGTCGAAGGTTTGACCAATAGAAATACTTTTGCAGTACTGCCACAGTTTTCTTGACCCCGAAATGCCCAACGACCCGACTATAGTGCACCTCCCAAATCATCTTGGCATGCTCACTTGAAGGAACAAAAAGGTGTCCCAGGTGACAAAGAAGGGCATACTGGAGGTGAAAATTGGGAACTTGCTTACCCTCCAAGAGTGTATTGTTAGAAAAACAGGACCGCAGAGCAATAAAATAAAACAAATGCGCATAAACAAAACACAAAAGACACACAATACAAGAGAGACACATATTTACGTGGTTCACCCAGTGTGGGCTACGTCCACTAGAGAAATTGCTAGGTCCTTCCTTTATTATTATCCAGCAAATGAAGGGATACAACCTACAACAAAAACTGCTGTAACTTCCTCTTCTTTCTCTCACAGTATCCTCTCTCAGAATAAATATTCACCATCAATCATAGCCACAATACATTTCCCTCATAAAAGAGGGTTGCCTTCTAGGGAAAAAAAACCTAACATAATCTCTACCGTTGGATCTACAACCTTATAATGAACGGTCCAGATTTACAATGAAATTACAATATACTTTTATAAGGCAATTTTTTCTTCTGGGGCTTCGCCCCCGAACCCCCGCTGGGGGCCCGCTTGCCCCCAGACCACCCAACCGAGGGGATAGGCCCCCCAGACCCCGCAGAGGGGGTACCCCCCCTCTGCACTCCCCCGCATGGAAGAGTGTACATACTTCTAGGGTGTAACCACTTCATGGGGTATAAACACGACTGAAAGTAAAAGACCTATAAATCAGGAAGATAATTAGGCTCGACAACCAACAATATCCCACTTGGAGACTGATCTCAACAACTCCACCGCTGCTATATATGCTGGACTCTGAACCTTCTTGGACCTGGCAAATTTCTCATCTTCATCTTCATTCTTGAAGACCAACTGAAACTGGGCAAGAACTCAGTTTCTCCCTGGTTACTCCCTTTGTTAACATGTCTGCAGGATTTTGGCTAGTGTGTATCTTTTCCATCTTCAATTGTCCATCTTCCAAGGAAGATCGTATGAAGTGGTACCTCAACTGTATATGCTTAGTATTTGAATGGAAGGCTGAGTTCTTTGCAAGGTGAATGGCACTCTGACTCTCACAGTACAACCTGTTGTTCTCCTGCTTCTTTCCCAATTCCTCCATAAACCTTTGTAACCAAATCATCTCTTTACTAGCCTCTGTAGCAACAACATACTCTACCTCTGTTGTTGAAAGTGAAACAACCTTTTGCAGTTTTGAAATCCAACTTACTGATGTTCCACCTATAGTAAAAACATACCCTGTGGTGCTCCTCCTGCTGTCTTTATCACCTGCCATATCTGAATCAACATATACCTGTAGAAAAGTTTCTGAACCTCCAAAACATAATGCATGTGTAGTAGTACCTCTCAAATACCTGATAATCCACTTTACTGCCTCCCAATGTTCTTTACCTGGATTGTTCATATACCTGCTCACAACTCCCACTGCATGTGCAATATCTGGGCTTGTGCAAACCATTGCATACATCAAGCTGCCAACTGCTGATGAATATGGGACCCTGG
>ML791849.1:384786-402595 GCA_009831015.1 Picea engelmannii
GCCCATGTTGAGTAAGGACTACCCCAATAGCATAGTCAGAGGCATCTGTCTTGATCTCAAATGGTTGTTGCAAGTCTGGTAATGTGAGCACTGGTGCAGAGAAGAGGCGATGATTCAACTCCCCAAACGCCTTCTATTGAGATTCAGACCAAAATAATTTTTCTTTAGCTCCTCCCTTGGTGACTTGAATCAAGGGCCAAGTGATATGAGAGAATCCCAACACAAACCTGTGGTAGAAATTGGCAAGACCTAAAAATTTGCGGAGCTCTGTTAGGGTGGTTGGGGCTGGCCAATCCCGAATGACTTGGATCTTTGATGGATGTGCATGCACCCCTCACTCATCAATAATGTATCCCAAATACTGAACCTGGGTTATGCCAAAAGTGCATTTCTCCAAATTGGCTCACAACTTGTGTTGCTGTAGTGTTTGGAGGACCTGTCAGATGTGGTGGAGGTGATCTTCCCAAGTCTGGCTGAAGATCAGAATGTCATCCAAGTACACCACTACAAATGAGTTGGTGACTGGCCGCAGGATGTCGTCCATTAGCCTCATGAAGGTTGCAAGGGAATTTGTCAACCCGAAAGGCATGACCAACCATTCGAAAAGGCCCTCCTTGGATTTGAATGCAGTCTTCCGCACATCAGAGGGTTCGATTGGTACCTGGAGATACCTAGACTTCAAGTCAATCTTGCTGAAATATTTCTCCCCCTTGAGTTGGTCCAGAAGGTCATCAATCCATGGGATCGGGTACCTATTCCGGACTGTGATCTTGTTCAGTGCCCGATAGTCAATGCAGATTCTCCAAGTCCCATCCTTCTTTTGCACCAACACGATCGGGCTCCCACAGGGCGATGAACTCGACCGGATGTGACCTTTCTGCTACAGCTCCTGAATCTGCCTCTTGATTTCATCATTCTCTAGGACAGAGCGCCGGTAGATGGGTCCATTGAGCAGCGACACACTTGGGGTCAGATCGATGGGGTGCTTGACCTGGCAGTGTAGAGACACCCCTACGGGGGAGGTGAAGATGTCCTCATAGTCCTCCATGACCTTATCCATCTATTTTTTTTGTGCAACGGGGCCCTGTCTGGAGGTCATGGCCACAATCTTCCTCTTTCCTTGAGGGTGGATCATCAGGAAAACAAATTTCCTGGTTTTGGAAATGAGCTTATTGCATTGTTTTGCAGTAACTAAAGAGATGGTGGTAGTTGGTGCTATCTCCGGTATCTTGTACAACTTATTGCCCAAAGTGATAATAATAGCACGAGGCCTAGACTCATACACAGCATGTCGCTTCCACAAGTACGGTTGGCCTAATAATACATCAGAAACATCAAGAGGATCAATGTCACATAATACCTCATCCGTGAAGGGCTTGATGCTATAGGGAAGGCGACATTGTTGACTGACGCAAAGGTCCCGTCCTTGGTGCAACCCCCCGATGGTGTATGGTTGTGGGTGTGCTATGGTCGGTAAGCCTAACTGCTTCATGAACTCTACTGAGATGAGGTTCTTCTGGCTCCCACTGTCAACAATGAACTGCAACGGGGAACCCTTTACCCACATCTTGGAATGGAAGAGACGCTCTACCTCCTCTGGATCTTCTGGTTCCTCCTTCTGGATCTTCATGGTGGCAATGGTGGCGTTGGGCTCTGCATTGATAATCTGCTTCCCCCTGTCATTCCCCTTGTCAGGTTCTGATTTAGAGTCGGAGCATGCATCCGATTTAGAAGCCTTCAACTCGGCTACCAGTGACTGCTTGGCCTGACACTCAATTGTGTTGTGAGTGGAGCTCTTATGGAACTCACACCACTTCCCCGTGTCCTTTTTTGGCTTCGTGGTGTGGTTCTTTGCTTGTGGCTTTGGTGGGTTGTCCTGGGCTACCTTGCCTTGGCTTGGTCCTTTGTTCTACGGTTTGGGGGTACCTTTGTTCTAAAGTCTCGCTTCTTCTTTTTGAACTTTTGCTCAATCTTGGCAGCATATAGGTATGCCACACCAAGCGAGGAGATGTCGAGGAACTCCATTTCCTCTTGAATGTATCTGTGCAGACAAATGCGGTACTTTAAAACCAAATGTTTCTCTGAATCTTTGATACCCAACTTTGTGTGTAGCGTATGAAATAGATTCGTCATCTCATGCACATCTTGGTCCCTTTATTGCCGCAGCGTAGTCCATTGTATGTATTTGTCCTCATAGCTCCCCACAGGATAATATTGTTCCTTGATGGCATCTCGGAAAGAATTCCAAGTGGGTGCGGCCGAGAACAAAGAGGGTTCTCCCTCACCCTATTGCTTCAAGTAGGTTTCCCACCAGTCCTTGACATGGGGGGCGGCTTTGAGGAGTGGGAAAATAATCTTTTCTCGGTCGAAAAAGTCATGAACCGATAAATATCCTTCTAATAGATTCAACCATCTATCTATGGCATTTGCATCTATTTGGCCCTCAAATATGGGAATGTCAAAGTTTACTTGTACCTTAAAAGGAGTGGCACCTCCAGAGTGGTTGTTGGATGTCGATGCGCCGCCAGTGGGAATCCGTTGAAGAATCTGGGCAAAGTTTTCCATAATCGCATTCCTTTGTTTCTTGAGGGCCTCCTCGAGAAACATTTTGATAGGATCTCCTGCTCCCTCATCTTTCTTTTCTTCCACCATGGGTGGTCGTCGGGGTTTGCGAGGCTCATCTTGCAAAGGTTCAACCAGATCGAGCCCCAACTCCTTATGCCCCGACCTCGTTGGGGACATGCAAAGAAGGATCGAGAATGAGTAGACCACTCTGATACCACTGATCTGGATTTATGTAGGAACACAATGAAATACAGAAATACACATAAACACAGAGATGCAGTGGAAATAAGACTTCATTTCATTAATAACAAATGACTGAAATATGCTTATAGACAGAATGGAAATAAACTAGCTAGGGCGCTGGTAGCTTATCTTTGAGAAGAGATGTGGTGGCTACTGGCCTCTGAACTATGTTACAATGAGGCTCGAAGGCCTATTATTATTGAGAAATAATGGAAAAACCTAAACATCCAAAGACCTAACCCTAGGAGATGAAACACCAAGACTATGGGCCCCGTTTGGGTAAGTTGGTACATCAACTTCCCGAGGACGTAACTTTGGCATACGATCTCCATTTGATGTGTTCCATACCTCATTAGAAATATCTATCCAAGGAATACAAATTTTGGGTGAGCAACATTGATCTACGATCCATGTTGCTCCCCGTTTTCCCAAAAGATGTCGTTTAAGGCCTCAAAACGGCTCCGAAAGTTCAACACCTGAAAAACTGCTAAAAATAGTAAACTGTGCGGAAACTGAAAAAATGAAAGAAGCAATGGTGGGGGTCCAAGTGGAATAGGTGGGTGGCCACCAATATCCACCTGGATAAAAAACCTCCTCTTATCTAGAAACTCCTTGTCCAACATTTTTTTCCTATCTATATGGCTATAGGGTGTATCATTATCCCTACTTGGGCCATTCAAGGAATATAATAGTGGCTGAGTTGATGCTTGAGATATTCTCGAAGGAACCCAGACAATTGGTTTCGAGGTGGTGCCAAAGTCAAGACTTGGCTGTAACTTACCTTTCTGATTTGGTGTTAACAGAAGAGTTTTTTTTCCCTCTTATCATATGTTCATTGTATGTATTTTCTTATTAAGTTTACTTTGAATATGATATATGGAAAGTACACTCTTTGATCATGTAACTTACTTCATAGAAGCTCTGGTGTTGTGTCTAGCAAAGGATCTAGAGCTTGTCAAGACAAGGAGTAGGATGGACATCAAACGAGAGATCTAAGGTGATTCCTTTCTCCCTCTTCCTTCCCTAACTTATCCTAATAAAGTAGTTATTCTTTCATTGTTGTGTTCCTGTCCTAGGGGGAAGATATCTATCTTCTCTATTCAGTCTTGATCTACTATGATCCTAACCCAAGATCACGGGGGAAAAATAACTTAATAAGATAGGTCCCAAATAACGTTTCTAGAGGGACCACTATATTTTTATTTATTATTATTATTTATTTAAACTCTCATGGAGTTATATTCCTGTCGTAATAACATTGCAGTGATAGAATGCCCAAATTCTTAATAGTTAAAATTGAGTAGGAATTTCATAGTCTGGATATAGAAAGTAAGATTTCACACATTAGATGTGAAAAATTTCCACTCTATTTTTGTTCTATTTTTTTCCAACAACAACAATTAGGGTTTTGAGGGTTCCTACAAACAAGGGATTTCGTCATGTGCTATATCTCTATGATATACTAACAGGGTCAACAGTATTACTCGGTCCAATATATTAGGGATCTAATTAAGGAGGCTCAATAGTGCACTTAGATGTACTACCCGATTAACCTGGTAATTGAGAGTAATCTTCCTAAGAGTTATTTTTGGTGCCACTATATTAGTCAAGGGGTTGATTGGCTGAGCTACAACTGATTCCAGGAGACCTATGGGACTCCCTATATACCATAGGGTATGTAGGACTGAATGGTCATGTATCGGTGCTAACTAATATGGTACTACTCGAAGGGTTACCAACAAGGTGATCTAGATGGATATCGGGTGGCCACCCACCTTTTCCAACTAGCTCAAAACAATTTTCTGACAATTTTGCCAATTTACTATTTTTAGCAGTTTTAACTTTCGGGGCCATTTTGAGGGCCTAAATGAAGGTTTTTATGGATCTAGCTCCTCAATGATAGGTGAAGGCATTATTGAGCCCCAAAAATGAATCTCCTTGATGATACCTTTCCAACGGGCTATCACACGCCTAAAACAAAGATCGTATGCAAAAGTTACAACCCCAGGAAGTTGATGTACTAACTTACCCAAATGGGGCCCACATGACTTTTGGCACTTCATCTCCTAGGGTTAGGTTTTTGGATGTCTAGGGTTTTTGGAATTATTTCTTATTGTAAAAATTCGTTCAGAGCCTCATTGTAACCTTCTTCTGGCAAATGTGCATTGTTGTCACATCTCTTCTCAGAGATAATCCACCACCATTCCAGCAAGCTTGTTTCTGCTGCATTTTACAGTTTCAACTTATTTCGTTATTGAGTAGAAACCAGTTTTATTGTATATATATTATTTTGTGTTAAGCACCTGTTAATAATATGTATTCATTTCATTCTACTCATAAAATCCAAATAAGTGGTATCAAAGCGATTTTCTCCTTGTCGTCTTAATGCATGTCCCCAATGAGGTCGGAGTACAAAGAGTTGGGTCTCGAGCTTGTTTCTCTTGAGGACAAAAGCTCTCGCATGCCCAAGCGACCTCCCATGAAAGGAGAAAATAAATATGATGGGACATGATATCCTTTCAAACTATTGATTGAGGAATCCCTCATGCAACAGAGGAACGATATGGTGGATAGTTTCACGCAAATCCTTCGGCGACTACCAACAGGCGACACATCTTCTTCGAACGGAAGCGCCGCCGCCTTCAAGGTACAAATAAACTTTGACATTCCTATATTTGAAGGTCAGATAGACGCAGATGTTGTAGACAAGTGGTTGAATCTACTAGAAGGGTATTTTTTTGTCCATAACTTTTTGAATAGAGAAAATATTACTTTTGTGCTCCTCAAAGCCGTTCCCCATGTCAAAGATTGGTGGGAAACTTTCTGTGAGCAAAAGGAAATAGAGGAAACATAATTATTTTCAGTCATGGTGACCTGGGAATCCTTCAGGGATGCTATTAAGGAACAATATTGCCCTTTCAAAATTTATGACGACCTGTATACCAAATGGACCACACTGCGGCAAGAAAGAGACCAAGCAATGTCGAATTTAACAAATATATTCCATACCTTGTGCACCAAGTTGGGTATCAAAGATTCAGAGTGAAATCTGGTGCTCAAGTATCACGATGATATGCATAGATACATCCATACCGAAATTAAATTTTTGGACATCTCATCCTTGGGTGTGGGCTACCGATATGTCATCAAAATCGAGCAAAAACTCAAACCAAAGATGTGGCAATTTGGGCCTGGGAACACCTCACAACAAAAGCTAGGAAAGGGAGGCCCCAACCCAATGAACAAAGAACAGAGCAAAGATGGATAGTATCAGGACAACCAGTTTTAGCCAAAATAAAAGAATGACACTGGAAAGACAAACAAAGATACCGGGAAGTGGTGAGACTTCCATAAGAGCCCTTGGCATAACACTACTAACTGCCACTCAAAGCAGTCGTTGGTGGCCAAAGTGAAACCCTCTGAATCATATGTGGATTCTGACTCTGAGCTAGAACTAGAAAGGGGAAGATGGATCATTGACGTGGAACCCAGTGCCACTGTTTCTACCACCAAGCTCCAGCCTGGTGAACCAGACTAGCAAGAAGAAGGAGAGCGCCTCTTCCATTCACAGATGTGGGTAAAAGGCACCCCTCTGCACTTCATCATTGATAGAGGTAGCTAGAAGAACCTCATCTTAGCAGAGGTCGTCAAGTGGCTTGCCCTGCCAACAACGCCGCACCCACAACCCTACACCATTGGATGGCTCCGCCAAGGAAGCGATATTTGCGTCAACCAATAGTGTTGACTGTCGTAGGACATCAAGCCCTTCAAAGACGAGGTATTGTGGGATGTTTCTCCTCTCGAAGTTTGTGATGTTCTTTTGGGCCAACCTTATTTATGGAAACATCATGTTGTATATGAGTCTAGGCCTCTTAGTGTTATTATTACTTTGAACAGGAAATTGTACAGGATACCCGAGGCAGTCCCACCTAATGCTATTTCCTTGATCTCTGCTAAGAAATGCAGGAAGGTCATCTCTCAGATGGGGAAGTTTGTCTTCTTCATGATTCACTCTCAGAATAAGCGAAAGATCACAACCACATCCTGGGTCTCTGCGGCTGACCTCTCCACATAGCAGAAACAAGTAGATAAGGTCGTGGAAGAATACTCATATATCTTCTCCTCACCTACAGGGGAACCTCTACACTACCAAGTCAAGCACCCCATCGATCTGACCCCTGGCACACCATTTCCCAATGGGCCAGTCTATCGTCGCTCTTTGTTAGAGAATGAGGAGATGAAGCGACAGATCTAAGAACTGCTCCACAAGGGGCACATCTGCCCCAGCCCATCACCTTGCGAGAGCCCAATCATCCTGGTAAAAAAGAAAGATGGAATCTGATGACTCTGTATTGATTACTGGGCTATGAATAAAATCACAGTCAGAAACCGGTACCCGATTCCCATAATCGATGACCTCCTTGATCAACTCATGGGGGCCAAATACTTCAGTAAGATTGATCTGAAGTCTGGCTACCACCAGGTCCCAATAGAACAGATAGATGTATGGAAGACCACCTTCAAGTCAAAGGAAGGCCTTTTTGAATGGTTGATCATGCCCTTTGGTTTGAAAAATTCTCCAACCACTTTCATGAGGATGATGGACGATATCCTGTGACCATTCACCAATAATTTTGTAGTGGTGTATCTGGATGACATTCTAATTTACAACAAGACTTGGGCCGAAAACTTGCAACATATTCAACAAGTTCTTCACACCTTGCGGTAGCACAAGCTATACACCAACTTGGAAAAATGATCCTTCGTCATGGACAGGGTCCATTACCTGGGCTACATCATTGATAAGCATGGCGTACATGTGGATCCAACCAAGATCCAAGTCATCTGTGACTGGCCAGCCCCAACAACACTCACTAAGATTCAAAGCTTCCTGGGCCTTGCCAATTTCTACCGCAGGTTCGTGTTGGGATTCTCCCATATTGCATGGGCCCTCAGCCAAATAAATGGGGGTGGTTGTAAGGAGAAATTTGCGTGGGGCTGGTCCCAACAACAAGCCTTCGATGATTTGAAGCAGCGCTTATGATCAACCCCAGTACTTTCACTACCAAACCTGAAACATCCCTTTGAGATCGACACAGATGCTTCAGACTATGTTGTGGGTGTTGTTCTCACTCAACACGACCACCCCGTGGCCTATCATAGTGAGACACTGTCAGATACTGTCTGTAAGTACCCTACTTATGACAAAGAAATGTACTCGCAAGAATATTGCCAGTGGAGACATTACATTCTTGGGAAGGAGATAGTCATCCACACTGATCATAAGACACTGCAGTTCATGCAGGCATAAGGAAAATTGCAAAATGACCGCCATCAAAAGTGGTCCACATACTTGCAGCAATTCCACCTCAACATCAAGTATAAAACATGAATCACCAATCGCGTCGCTGATTGCCTCAGCAGAACGCCAGTTATGGAACTCACCACGGTGCTAGACTCTTGTAGCCATGAGACATCTGGATGGCCCCAACTCTATGAGAAAGACATTGACTTCACCACCACCTGCCAAATATTGGGTGCAAACGCAATTGTCGATAATTTCCATCTTCATGATGGGTTGTTGTGTCATCTGGGCCATATCTGTGTTCCATCAAGTGAGAAAGCGAAGTTGATCTGGGAAGCCCACTACAGTCGGGTGGTAGGACACTTTGGCATCGAAAAGATAGTGGAGATTCTACATAAACATTTCTACTGGCTGAAACTTCGACAGGAGGTCAACAAGTATATCAGGTCCTGCACTGCCTGCACTATTGCCAAACCGACTACTAAGAAATAGGGCTTGTACACCCCTCTTCCTACTCCTGACATGCCATGGGAATTCATATCAATGGACTACATGTCGAGCCTCCCATACACCAAGTGGGGAAATGACTGTATTTTTGTGGTTGTTGATCACTTTCTAAGATGGCGATTCTGGTTGCCTGCAAGAAGAGCATCACAGCAGAGGCCACTACCAAGCTCTTCTTTGAACGAGTCTGGGTACATTTTGGAATCCCACAAACCATTGTCTTATATTGATATAGTCGATTTCTCAGAACATTATGGTCAAGCCTCTGGTCACTGCTGGACACCAAGCTCACCAAATCCATGGCCTTCCACCCCCAGACAGATGGCCAAACTGAGATTGTAAATCGAATGATTGTGCACATTCTTTTCATGTATAATTCAAACCACCCTCACACATGGGATGAGAGCCTTCCTTATGTCCAGCATAGCTACAACCGAGCCCTGCATAACTCAATCGGCCATAGCCCCTTTCAATTGGGGTTGGGATTCCAACCATTGGGTTCCATAAATGTTGCACTTCCCCTTATGATCACCTCAACCAACTCATCTACTGCTACAACTAAAGCTGACAAAGCCACCCGGTTCATTGAGTGGATCTAGCACATTTTCTAATAGGTTCAGGATATCCTATAGAAGTCCAATGACAAGTACAAACAATGCCATGATCAACATCGGGTGCCACATAAGTTTCAGGTGGGCGACAAAGTTTGGTTGCACTTGCAGAAAGAACGCTTTACAGGACCCCATCGGAAGCTTCGCCCACTCCATTATGGGCTATACACTATCAACAAGGCCATGGGGGATAATTCTTTTGAGCTCAACATTCCTCCTTTCCTTGGCCTGCACCCAGTGTTTAACGTGGATCTCCTTCGCCCTTATTTCCCACCATTATTGGACACCTCAGAAGTAGCTGAACAACTGACACCAATAGAGCTCAACCCTCACTGCATACAACAAGAATCCAATGATCAGATTGTGGAAATATAGATCAGGGGCACTCGACAACAAAGGATCCAGCTTTATCAAGTCGTCAAAGCAGGGCAGCTCCTGCACTAAGGCAAGTGGCTCACCCGGGGCCAAATTCAGCAGAAATTTCCTCATCTGATGGGGGACCTCAATGCAATGGAGACCATTGCTTCCTAATGAGGGAGGATTGATCTAGATGTATATCGGTGGCCACCCACCTTTTCCAACTAGCTCAAAATAGTTTTCTAACAATTTTGACAATTTACTATTTTTAGCAGTTTTAACTTCCGGAGCCATTTTGAGGGCCTAAATGAAGGTTTTTTGGGATCAAGATCCTCAATGATAGCTCAAATAATCATTGAGCACCCAAAATAATTCTTATCGACGATACCTTTCCAACGGGCTATCACACGCCTAAAACTAAGATCGTATGCAAAAGTTACGACCCCGGGAAATTGATGTACTAACTTACCCAAACAGGGCCCACATGACTTTTGGTGCTTCATCTCCTAGGGTTAGGTTTTTGGATGTCTAGGGTTTTGTGAATTCTTTCTTATTGTAAAAAGGCCTTCAGAGCCTCACTGTAACCTTCTTCTGGCGAATGTGCGCTGTCGTCACATCTCTTCTCAGAGATAAGTCGCCACCATTCCAGCAAGCTTGTTTTCATTGCATTTTACAGTTTCAACTTATTTCGTTATTGAATAGAAACCAATTTTACTGTATCTCTATTATTTTGTGTTAATCACCTGTTAATAATCTATATTCATTTCATTCTGCTCATTAAATCTGGATCACAAGGGTTATAAAGGTTTCCAACCACGTGAAAGAATGTGTTTCACGTAAACACATGAAACCTTCTATGTTTCCTACGTGTATTTTTCCCTAACCACAATTTTACCTGTCGAATGAAAAATCACTATGCTTTAAATACGTTGACGCACAAGTCTAGCCTGAAAAACTTTGTTTCTAAAAATCAGCAGAGGAAAGTACTATGATACCACTTGTAAGGTATCAAAAGGAAATGTGCGGAGAATAAATACAATTTTTATCACAATTGTTAGAAAAAATAATGGAACAATAAGCACAATGACATAGTTCATCCAAAATATTATACCTTTATTATCTTGAGAGAAAATTTCACTTGCCTCTTCGAGGGGGAAACCTCCCTTAGAGCAGAGCTCAAGTTGTTATAACTAATTTTTCCTCATCCCATGCAACTTGCTTGGATGGCCTTTCCATTTCCCTATGTAGACAAGTCCCTTGTTGTACTTTCCAGAGAAAAAAAATTGTATTTTTTCACATATGTGTGCCCTACCAGTTAGACAACATGTGTATACGCAGGTCCCACCACTACAACTCACGTACATTGGGTTTGTTGATCAAAATTAAAAATTGTGTCGGGTTTCCATGTCACGTCATGCGATCCATGATCCTTGACCTTCCATATACTAGAAACATTCTGACTCATCCCTTGAGTTCCACTTGAAGGCTATAAATTGAGCCATATTCAAGTTGTGGAGGAGGAGAGAATTCAACTTTTGGAGCAAAGATGCTCTAGAGAAATTTTCACTTCACATTGAGTCTGGATCCCTTTATCCTTTAAAGTATGAACTCATTGTTAAGCCCCCAAGCTCTTCTTCTTTGGAGAACCTCGTTGTCTCCTTTATATGAGATTGCCTTTGGTGGAGGATTGAAGTGGTGGAGGCCTGGCTAGAAGGGACTTAGTTTCTCGGTTCTGAGATGTGCCGACACAAAAGTTTGTCACCTATCTACTTCTGTTGATTATTTTAATAGAAATACTCTTTTCTCATCCAATTGATATCTTGCAAATATTTGAATTATTATTCCATGGTAATATTTGTCATGAATGTTAATGGATTAAGCTATTTTATATGCTAACATTATATATTATCACCATATGCTTGTGTATCTTGGTTATTGAGGACAAGTTGCATGTATAAAAATTTAATTTGTGTGCTCAACGTTGGTCTTCATTGAACATCTAGACGAGGTAGAATCTTGATCTTGGGTTGTTAGCATTTCATTTATATAGCATACTTGGGATTAGAGTTGATTTCTGCAGTCATTCTGTCTGTTGTGGTTTTACCCCATGCCATAGAGAGATTTTTCTCGTAACAAAATTGGTGACCGTACTGGGGATTGATCTTTTGTTTTTTGGCTTGGAGTGTTTTTCTCTTTGAATTGTTCTTTGTTAGCCTCAGTTTCGTTGTCGTCTGATTGCTTGATATCCTATTTTTACTTTTCATCCGAGTTTCTTGGCCTAATCCTTTCCCTGGAAGTGTTTTACTACATATACGTGGGTTTTCCCTTGACAAAGGCGTACATACGCGAGATATCCTTCTATAATGCGCGTACATACATGAGTTTTGCTCAAACAATCGTGTACAATAATGTATTGGCTTACTGGCTAAGTTTGGTGTTTACTAGGTGAGTTTGGTTGGTTGTTGAGTCTTTTGGGGTCTATGTCCTAACTATTGAGTGCTTACAGAGTAATAGGAAACCTTCTTATTGTTGAAATTTTGGGTGGTATTATTTCTTATTATATTTTTCATTTTTTTCCTTGCATCTTGGTCTGAGTGTTTGCTTCCTAGTATCCTACTTGGCTTGTCTATTTTTTCTTGCAGTAGGGTTTGTGTGTGAAGCTACTATTCAGTCCTTGCATTTTCTTTTCTTTATATCGAAAATAAAAAAAAATTGCTCCTTTTGCATTATGGAATTTTTTCTTTTGATTATCTCGTATTGATCTTGGCACATTTGGAAAGATTGCATTTTATTGAAATTGTAGAAGTTGCATTGAAAGTTGCATATGAAGCATACCATGTCTTGAGAATTTAAGATTAGGACTTAGCACTATTTTTATATTCATTTCTTTGATATGTTGAGTCATAATATCATTAGTTTCATGACCATACCTATTGAGTAAACAAAATCCATTAAAAGTAATGTTGATTAACTAAAATTGATTAGAAATGATTTTATTTTTCAGGGTACACAAACAAGCATAGAATATAGGGCCTTGGAATAGGATTTTGTGAGTAAACTTCTCAAAGGCTATTAAACTAAACATATGTGTATGACTAGGGAGTGGTGAAATCCGTTGTGTAATTAGTGATGTCAGGACGCTCCACTCACACCAGAGTTAAGCATGAGGTCACACGAAGTTGGTTGCAGAGATATCCCTCTAATAACTTCTTAGTGTCAAATATATTTCTGGGGATCTATTCATATTTGGGGGACTTTCTAGTACCTTTACATCCATGAGAGGAAGTGATTTTAATATTTTGGGCTTTGTTACCCTGCCCATATGGTGGACCTGACTTACAATTGTTCGCCTCTACATTGGTTATATCATGGTGGCTCTAGTTGCTTGACATAGGTAGCCACATAGGTTACTTGCAGGGTTATTCTACAGGTACCCTGAGTTAGATAAGGGTCAGAAAACACAAAGCCTTTATGGAGGATTACCTCTCTGGGGTGATTTGACCGACTGCGTTGTTAAGCCTACGAGGGACCTTATAACTGATTCTGATACCTCCAATATTTTGAAGGGAGTCTCAGGACCCTCTTGGGTGAGACATCCCTACTCTAGTGAGGGAGGCCCCTTTTTAGCCACTATATCCTATTTGTGTGAATTCTCCTATTTTCTTTAATTTAGTGTGCTCTCTGATTATTAGTTGGCCTTAGGATTTTGTTTTGCGTCATGATTTTTCATTTCTATGGTTAGTGGAGCATCCATGACTCCCTCAATTAGTGCTACCCAGTCCATGGTATTTTCTCATTCCATGGGGATGAATCCTTTTTTATTTTTGAGTGGTGCGTCGAATCATGATACTCATCCAATACCTTGGGCCTCTAATCCTTTTTATTTTTGTATGCCAAACATGTCTCTTCACTTTCCATCCTTTGTCTCGTCATCTTATATGAATCCTAGTTTTGGGTCTAGGGGCATGATGCCTCCTTATTATCCCTTTTCGTTTGGTGGGAGTGATATCCCTCAACCAACTATTATAGTAGGAGGTTGGAATCCTCCTTCCTTTGGACCCAATCCTAGCTTCGCTTTTCTAGGATCGAGTGCTCAAATGGGCGATCATTCTACTTATTACATCCTATCCATCTATTCTTATTCCACTATCTTGGTTCCTACGAACTCTTTTCTCATGGATGACCTCCTTCTATCCTCTAGTTTTTTTATCTAGAGGAAGTTAATTTTATAGTATGGGAAACCCCTTTTATGGAGTTCCTTCATCCGAGGGAAACATATATCCTCACCTGAGTAACCCTTGCCATGTCGCTTTATCTTCACATGCGGCTTCATCGGTGATGATTCCCTTACAACCATTTATGAATCAGTTTGGAGGAGGATACCATCATGTCAGACAAGGCCATGGTGTATACTAGAACCCTTCCTGGATCACAATCTCTCAAAATCAGTCTTTCCCTGGACCTTGGTCTCAGATGCCATAACTAGTCATTGCAAGTCATGCTGGAAACACAAGTCTAGTCATTGCAAGTCATACTGGAATTATATCACCAACCTCTGCTAATCATGTTGGAGATAGGTCAAAAACCTCTGCAAGTCATGTTGAAGACTAGCAACCAGCCACTACATGTTATGCTAGAATCACAACTCTAGTCACTCCTAGTCATACTACACATTCATCACCAACCTCTGCTAGTTATGTTGGGAATTATTCACCAATCTCTGCAAGTCATGTTGGGGATCTTCTACTAGCGTCTGCAAGTCATACTGGGATCCTGTCGCGAACCACTGCAAGTCATACTGGGGGAATTCATATGATTGAGAAGCCTCGATGTATAGGATGTAATCCCAAGTTCCCTTGTAGGATTTGCAAAGGAGATCATTTAACTCACTTGTGCCCTACTACTACCATGATACAAGAAGTGCGGTCCTTGGTTGGGATCCCTTCGATTTCTAAGTCGTATTTGGTTTTCCAACCTTCTGATCCTTCTTTGGTTGATACAATGGTCATGCTAATGCAATATTCGACTGACACCACTCTTATTTTGGGGGGTGATGCATCTCTTGACCATGTTGTCTCGCATCCCATTCAACCAGCGGTGATGTCGATGCAATATTCGGTCGAGACCATTCCTGTTTTAGGGATTGATGCATCTCTTGACAATGTTGTCTTGCATCCTATGTTGGAAGGTTTACAGTTGGGAGTAAGCTTGTCATTGATGGCAAGAACAGTGATGGAAAAGATCAACGATGGAAAAGAACAATGATGGCAAGAACAACGAAATTGCAAAATGACGAAATCGCAAGGTGGACAAAATCGCGAAGCGGCCAAATCGCGAAGGTGGACGAAATCGTGAAGCAACGAAATAGCGAAGTGGCGAAATCGAAAGAATATCTGGGCCATAGGATATGGAGAATCTACGAAGGATGAATAGCCATTAGATATGGTGAAGCTGCAAGACGGATAAGTCCAAAAGTCATCCAACTCCCCAAAACTGTGAAGGAATCCTAGCCGTCCATCAGGGACAGTCATGGACCGTTGATCCATAGGAAACATGGAAAAAGATCATCATGTCACTAACTGGAAATTCAAAGGAATGGGGTTCCCTAACCTCTCGATTTCGCGATATGCGAAATCGCGAAACACTCTCAGCCGTCAGATCGAGGTTTGATCTGGACCATTGATCTGACTCCATCTTGGAGTTTCACGTATCACGACTTGGAGTGATGAGAACCTCCATCGCAGGAATCGTGAGATGAAAAATCATGATAAGATCTGGACCTTCATATCACCAAGGGTTCTGGACCGTTGATCTAAGCTCCATCTCGGAGCTTCACGTATCGCGACTTGGAGTGACGAGAACCTCCATCGCAGGAATCGTGAGATGCGAACTCACAATAAGATCTGGACCGTCAGATCACCAAGAGTTCTGGACCATTGATCTAAGCTCCATCTCGGAGCTTCGCGTATCCCGAATTGGAGTGATGAGAACCTCCATCTCAGGAATCACAAGATGCAAACTCACGATAAGATCTGGACCGTCAAATCACCAAGAGTTCTGGACCGTTGATATAAGCTCCATCTCGGAGCTTCGCGTATCGCGACTTGGAGTGACGAGAACCTCCATCACAGGAATCACGAGATGTGAACTCACGATAATATCTGGACCGTCAGATCACCAAGGGTTCTGGACCATTGATCTAAGCTCCATTTCGGGGTTTTGGAGATCGCGACTTGGAGAGTCGAGATGCCTCATCTCCAGATTCACAAAATGTGAAATCCCGAAAGTGCTTTATGCATAAGCACTTGGTCATAGACATGGTCATATAAAGGAAGGAGCCAGCGAAGAAAAACTCCATTTTAGAGTTTCGGAACTCATGACATGGAGACTCAAGATGTCTCATGCAGAATCTTTGAATTGCGAAAGTGTGAAACGGGTAAATAACGCAAGAACTCATCAGAGTTAATCCAACGATGGAGGTGAAAATGAGCACGATCGAAGGGCTAATGTTGATCCTCACAGTGTAACTGCTAGAAACCATTGATGGTTTTTACCAAAGGATGCGAAGAGACTTCGGTGTGATTTCCAGAGGAGCTGAAGAGTTACATGGAATCTGCCAGTGGAATGAAGACGATTCATGGAGGAAATTGACAGCTGGATGAGGGTTGGAGCTCATAAATAAAACAGAAAGGATGAGCTCGACTGTAACATAGAAGACGAAGAGTTTCAACTGCGAGAGAGAAAAAGGAATCTCGGCATAACACCTAGTGATGATAGACACAGGGGTTGAACTGCCAGAGAAGCTGAAGAGTCGCGATGATGATCACGCAGAGCACTTGAGATGTGGAGGATATTGGTGCGGTATGAGTATGAAGAGGAATGGTGAATATTGCATGCACAAGATGCACAGAAGCTATAAATACATGATACAAAGAAGAGATGAGGCTGTTGTTGTTGCTGGAGTTGCTGTGGATGTTGTTGTTGAAGTGATTCATGCATGAAGAAGGATTAGAGTGCAGCAACTGAAAAGAACAGAAGAAGAACTGTGCAGTGAATGGACATGGTGAAAAGAGCATAAAAAGTAGAAGAACGGAATGGGCAGCAAATGCATGGAGGAAGACAGTGAGGAAGTCTGAGTAGCAAAATCTTGCAGAACAATGATAAGACTAGTAAGCTGTTATTGAACACTATATCACTGTAATAGATTTCAGTATTTCATATTCACAATCCAGGGTGGTTGGGAGGTGCTAGGGAGGACTGGTGTCCTCAGAGGTTCAAGTGGGTGCTTGAACACAGGGATTTGGTGCTTCCTTCTAGTTGGTGCTAGAGAAACCATGGAGTTGGTGCTTCCTTCTAGTGGGTGCTAGAGAAAAATAGAGAGTTGGTGCTCTCAGCAAGTTGCAGCTTGCAAAACAGAGGTTGTAGCCTCACAATGAGTTGGTGCTCATATGCATGATAATGTAAAGAATGTAAATAATACTTATCATATAAAGAATAAGAGGTTTTTACTCTGTATGGGTTTCCTTGGGAAATATCTATCTCTGTGTTTCTCATATATGTGACTGATGTTGAATGTGCCATTGTTTATTTCCCTGCATTACTGTGATCGTCATTGAGTGTCTTGTAAATATTTTAAAAGAAGCATAATTGTTTAAGCACGGTAACAACTGATTCACCCCCCCTCTCAGTTGTCCAACAATTGGTATCAGAGCCAACCCCTTTTATCTAAGGGTAGATCCTAGAGCTTAAACATGTCAATCCATGAATGAAATTCAACCAATAAGGCCCCTATGTTCAATGGAACAAACTTTGCCTTCTAGAAAGTTAGAATGAGAACCTACATAGTGTCGTTAGGTGCAGATGTCTGGGATGTGGTAGATATTGGTTATGTAAAGCCAGTTGTGCTAGCTAATAAGGATGACAAACTAGAATTTAGCTTCAATTCTAAGGCTATGAATGCTATCTTGAGTGGGCTTGTAGAAGCAAAATTCGTAAAAGTTATGCACCTAGGAACTGCCAAAGAAATGTGGGACAAACTCATTAGCAGCTATGAGGGTAATGAGAAAGTAAAGGATGCAAAACTTCAAACCTACAGAATACAGTTTGAATAGTTGAAGATGAAGGAAGATGAAACTGTTGGAAAATACTTTCTAAGAGTAGAAGAAATGGTAAATGCAATGAAGGCACTTGGTGAAACAATTGATGAACCTTCTTTAGTTCAGAA